>LPNX010487204.1:496289-518152 GCA_001517045.1 Pseudotsuga menziesii
GTGTGGTGCTCCTCATTTGTGACACACACTCTCACTTGTGTAGCACATTAGTGGGGAAGAGAAGAGTAGCTGGAGAAGGAGGAGGTTCAGGCTTTGATCTCCTTGTTGGTTTTACCTTTTATCTTTTGGGGGCATCTATATTGAGGAATCTTTTGCTGGGTTTTTCCCTTTAGGGTTTTCCCAGGATAAATCTTTGTGTTCCTTTTGTATGGTTGTGCTTGTCTATCTTTCAGTGATCCTGTTTAAATGCTTTTGTTATGAATTCGAAATGAAATACTAATGATCTAGCTTAGCATATGAAAATTTAACATGTGTGTGTGTGTGTGTGTGTGTGTGTCTAAGAGAGAGAGAGATTGTTGTGTTATCATCTATAGTGATTGATGGGTGCTGTGAGATTAAGATGTAATACTAATTATAGTATTAACTAGTTATCATTTAAATTGCATTACATTAGTTACAATTCATAATATTAGGCTCATTTACATTAGCTTGTATTAATCACATTTAATTTAAACAATCTCCTTACAGTGTTTAATTTTAATTAACATGCATATGCTTATATTGATTGTATGCCACGCTATTAATGGGACAATTAATGCTTACCAAATAATTAAGGGCATGAATGATATTGGTTTGTTAAATAATAAATACAACAGAGATATTTTATTAATTAATAATATTTCAAATTTCAAAAACTAGGTCAATGAGTCAATGTACTAGACCTACAATATTAGGGCGGTTGTTATA
Organism: Pseudotsuga menziesii; assembly: GCA_001517045.1. NCBI lineage: Eukaryota > Viridiplantae > Streptophyta > Pinopsida > Pinales > Pinaceae > Pseudotsuga > Pseudotsuga menziesii. The sequence goes on from LPNX010487204.1 coordinate 497,037, forward strand.
TCCTTAAATAGGTAGATGCCTTGGTATTATATTATGATATTTGACCTTCCTACATCCTTCTCAAGGAGGGATGAAGGAAGTGGAATGGGGAGGATTAAAAAATGTTTGGAGGATGAAATGGGGTTTGATGATTTTGACGAAAAAGAGAGGAAGAGAAGAGGAAAAAACTCCAAGGGAAATTGAGTTGCAGCTTCGATTGGTTATTGGACTAGGATACTTGGCATACTTAGATGGGAAGAAGAGGCTGTTGATATAGTTATTATAGTTGTGGGAACAAAGGGCTACGAATCTACATAGGTTTCCTAGAACTAGCAACTTAGCTGCTACCATAGAAATAATAATCACAGTCTGGAAACATTAGAAACATCCTGATCCAAATTTTAGGGGGAATATGGTCTAAATTCAGATGTATGAGTCATAAAAACATTTAATGAGAGGCCACACGCTCTCAGTCATCATAAAAGCATTAAACAGAGATGCCACCCTCTCTCATCCATGGTCATTGACAACTCATGGTTTTGTTTCATGGTATGGCTTCAAGGTACATTGTACCTCTCTCATCCATGGTATTTCACAACCCATGGTTTTGACCCATGGTATTGCCCCAAGGCACATTGTAATAATGTTATAAAAAGGATCTATGCCTTCTCAATAAGGCAGGGAAGGATTTTTGGCATCCTACATTTATCTTATTTTATTCAGTTATTGAGTTATTGGTGCTGAGTATCTTTCTAAGTATGGTTTGAGAGGTGAGGCTCAAAGAACCCTCTTTGAGCCTCACCCCTCCATGTCACATATTTACTCTATGTTTCTCTATGTTATTCTATGCATCAAATGTTAACAATTTTATAGCTTTAATTCCCTCCTCTCTCAGCATCCAAGCCTTTCGAGTCTTAGCCCCCAAGATCCGGATCAGTGGTATCAGAGCAGGTACGCTCTCCATGGGAATGAGGGTTTGAGCATAGTTCGGGTTCAAAGATCTGCAGATATTTTCAGCCTCCTTTTGGCACACTCAGAGTCCATTGCTGGGCCATACACTATAAGCATCACAGTTGGTCCTCAGGCAATACAGGATATCTAAGTTTCAAGAGGAAGTTCCATGATCTCTACAACATCTGATTTTGCTCTACAAACCCTTGGCATCCTTTGTGGTCCTCTACAAAATTCAAATGGATGCTGCAACTTGCACAAAGAGTTTCAAAGGCTCTTCCATGGCTCATTAGAAAGATATTTTCGTCATCTAAAATGGTTATTTTTTTGTTTCTCATTTACCTTCCTGGTTTGTGAGATATGTTTGTTTGTACACAGTGTGACCTCATGTACTGCAACTTCAAAAAAGTACCACGGACTCCAAAAAACATATTAGAGGCTCTACCATAGCTCATTGGAAAGATATTTCCGTTAGCTAAAATGGGTATCTCACAGATTTTCATTTGGATCTCTGGTTTGAGAGATATCATTGATTGAAGCAACATGTGTCTGGAAAACCAGTGCATGCGCGTCCCTTGAGCTTCGGCAACCATTTTCTCATTCCTTGGGCCACCACAGAGAGAGTATGTTATATGGATGAAAATTTCTCTTCAATATTTCAAATGGGTCTTCAACGGAATTCCATTTCATCACCTGCATCAAAATATATGAATGGATTTGCAGCGAGACATCAACTTCACCAAAGGCCATTTTTTTTTTACTTTTATGAAATCCTATTGTAATCATGGTTATGGGTTAACCACACGAAACCCATGGTTATGGGTCAACCACATAAAACCCAAGATTATGGTTAGGGGTCAACCACACAAAACCCACAGTTATGGTTATGGGTCAACCACACAAAACCCACAGTTAGGGGTCAACCACTCAAAACCCACAGTTATGGTTATGGGTCAACCACACAAAACCCACGGTTAGGGGTCAACCACACAGAGCCCACAGTTATGGTTATGGGTCAACCACACAAAACCCACGGTTATGGGTTAACCACATAAAACCCTTCTCTTCATTGGCAATTGACACATTGTAATCATGGGTCTCTTTTTAGTATGAAATGATGGGGACCATCATTTCCAAAGGGGGGAAGAATGATCCGAATTTTAGGGGGAATATGGTCTAAATTCGGATGTATGAGTCATAAAAACATTTAATGAGAGGCCACATGCTCCCAGTCATCATAAAAGCATTAAACGGAGAGGCCACCCTCTCTCATCCATGGTCATTGACAACTCATGGTTTTGTTTCATGGTATGGCTTCAAGGCACATTGTACCTCTCTCATCCATGGTATTGCCCCAAGGCACATTGTAATAATGTTATAAAAAGGCTCTATGACTTCTCAATAAGGAAGGAAAGGATTTTTGGCATCCTACATTTATCTTATTTTTTTGAGAGGTGAGGCTCAAAGAACCCTCTTTGAGCCTCACCCCTCCATGTCACATATTTACTCTATGTTTCTCTATGTTATTCTATGCATCAAATGTTGACAATTTTATAGCTTTAATTCCCTTCTCTCTCAGCATCCAATCCTTTCAGGTCTCAGCCCCCAAGATCCGGAGCACATCCTTAGCTTGATTAGCCAGCTGGGTTAGAGCTATGGGACTACTAGGTCAACTAGATATTAAGGTAATCTATTAGTCCTTGCTAAGTGGTTTTTAGTTTGGTTATTATTGTATTTAAATGATATTGGGATTCTATGAAATTGTGTATTTATGGTTTTGATTTGTTAAATTAAAGAAAACATGCAGAAAGCCCAAAATTTGAAAATTTGGCAGTGAGTGTTACTTTGGATAAAATTACTTAGTTGTTGATCGTTTAAATTTTATTAATAATGGTTTATTAGCTTAACACCTATCACTCGGATGGGTGTTACATAGTTGGTTGAGAGGATTAAATCTAGTTGGGATAAGTGGGAATTTGAAGGGGTTGGACTACACTATATTAGGCTAAAACCAAATAGAAATTGAGATATTTTCCTTGTTAAACAATGAATTTATCTTATAAATTACATCAAGAATAATCTATTGGAAATCTTATTAATTACCTTCTCAATATAAATTCAAATTATTCATTGTAGGATTTCTTCATGTATAGCCCCGAGGGTAGCTCAGTTGGTTGGAGATCCGAGTCCAAAGACTGTAAATACTGAGGTTGAAAGTTCAATTTTCACAATATGATTCTCTAGGTCCTTTGGGGTTAGGCTCCCAAAATCGGAGCCGATAGGGAAAGAACCCTTCACCCCCCTAGAATTATTACTGTGGATGTAGTAATTCAGGGCCACAATTGCCGAAAATGTGAACCACGTAAAAAAAAGGATTTCTTAATGTAAATTATTCATGCCATCTATATTAGTAAGCTTATTTCTTGGCCTAAATTATACCCAACAATTATTTGCTCATAATTATGTATTTTATGAGCCAATACTCTGAATGCTTATTGCAATAAATTAATACAAACAAGAATTAGGAACATAAATTATAATTAATATCACCCATTAAAGGGGTTAAGACCCTTGTAGGGTGCTACACTAAGCCATTTTTAAAAATATGTAAACCTACTATGGCTCGCCTAGTAGGGTTACATACATAGTTGTTTATATGTTTCATAATCACCACAAAATATGTTTTTTTAAGAAAAATCATGTTTTTTTCTACTTTAAACCAGTGTGGCTTGGATAAGGATGCATTGGTGTACTTATATCTTTGATGCACACCACCTAACATATTTTCAAATTTCAAAATATCACGTTTGTCAAGACCCGAATTTGATTTGTTTTTTTTTTTTAATTTATACCCTCATGTTGCACCTAGTATTGATGTGTGTACCAACATGAGTATATGTATATGGTACACTCAGTATAAATTTTTTACAAACATTTTAACGTTACACTGTGGAAATGCTAATGTTCTCACTGGTGCATCTATATGTTTAGTAAGCATCACGGACCAATTTCTTTAAAAAGTTATTTTTAGAAAAAATATTATTTTATCTTTAACCCTAAAACAATCCATTGTACCAAGGCGCATCAATGTGGTTGTTTGTAATAATCAGCACAGGCGCATTTATATATTTAGTACACACATATGTGGCATTTTTTTTCAAAATATCATGTTTTTCAAAACTTGAGCAAAGGAAGAGATTTTTTTAATTATTAATTGTGGTGTGTTTAGATATATAAGAGCATTTATTCACGTGTTGTCATAAAGCACCAATGCACGTTACTAATTTTAGGTGCAATGAGTAAAAAACTTCACTACAACCTTCGTCCACTTTCCTCTGCTAAAATCAAAATAGAGAGAAACGCTTCTACAAAAGCCTATTTTCCTTATAGTGACGTTATCACAATTAGAATACTAAATAAATGTGAAGTAGGTGTCGCCAACTACCCATAACACATCACATGGCCACCATATGCTATGTTGTTGGTACACTTATGTAACATAGACACATAGTTGTAGAATCATAAAATATCCTAGATAACTTAGTGAAACAAGAAAAAAAAACAATTTCCAAAATGCCATAAAAATAACTTTAAAAGAATGTAAAAACTGAAAGTCAACAAAATGACCTACCTAATCAAATACTTGTTTGTTGTTGAAGATCCATGTCACGAAATATGAGCATTTATGAACCTAGAACTTTTGATACAAATAAACAAACAAAAGGACAAAGAGTAAATTAAAGGTAGAGAATTAAGGCATACTCGAGTTGTATTGGCACATCAACACTTCTTAGCAAATGGAGCATTGAACAAAAAAAAGTGAAATAAAAATTACACTTATTTTACTTTTACCTTCGAATTAATGCACTTTTGGCTTGGCGCTTTAGTGCATTTACTTTTAATTAATACACTATTGTAAATGGCTTCAACAATTCCATCTATAACGGTATATTATATAGTATAAGAAACACCATAATCACATAAACGTAACAAAAAATCGAATGCAAAGTGTGTACCCTAGCTTTAGTGTGCTATTAAGATTGGAATACTAAAATCTTCTTATAAAAAAGATTGGAATACTAACATATGGTGAAAAAACAAATTGAAATACTAACAGTGAGGAAGTTCAGCACCTTATCTAGTGTATCAACTAAAATATGGAACACCATAAGCTGCACCATTACATTATCTAACTTGATTAGAAAAATACGTGTGTAGAAATGCTTTATGTACATGTGTGGAAATATAATATACGACAAGTTTTTCTCGAATTGTTGGGTTTCCTTTCGGCCCTCAAGATTTACTGGCCTTCATGGTGCTTAGATAGGGAGTATAGTCAGGGGTAATCAAATGGGAAATGTGAAAGCTTTGGACTGTAGTGGCGAACTTGCGGGTGGGAAAAATAGTTATGGAGAATAGGGTTTAAAATGCGGATGTCAGACTTTGTTTCAAAGAATGAGAAGGGGCTGACGGCACACTAGTCTTTTTTTGGGAACTATGGGTATCTTGGCGGGGTTTTCAGTGGTTTAGGCATATTTTGGTTTTCTGATTTATCAGAACGCCGAGGTTGAAACTCGTATTGTCCAAGACTGCCCTATTACGCTACAAGCTGAAGCACAGGCAAACTGGGTCTTAATAATTAGGAGGTGGTAGACAAGATTTATTTGCGTTTCGACAACTCCTGTCCCCCTCAATCCCTTGTCATCTTCTTGAAACCTAGAAGGGTCCAGGGGGTTAGTGTTGCTGTCGACTACTCATTTGTGGTGGGGGGCTCTCGGTATACAAAATGGGATAGAAAAATGGATTCTCCCATTAGAAGAAATTTCACCTCAAAATGGGCCTCCTAAAAAAAATTAATAAAATAATAGTTAAAATAATAAAATAATATTTATTAATTTTGAAGGAAGAAAAGAAAAAACTATTTTTTTGTTTGTATTTTTGACATATCTCCCCCTGTTTTTACTCAAATTTCAATTGGGAGAGCTCGTTGCATGCAGAATTATATTCTTCATCCAACGAGTACCCACTCGACATACTTTTGACGGACCCTGGTACCCTGAAAACAAGAAATACCTAAAAAAATGTGATGATGATGTCATCATCATGTTTTTTCAGGTATTTCTTGTTTTTCGGGTAGCGGGGTTTGTCAAAAGTATGCCAAGTGGGTACTCGTTGGATGCCGAATTTAATTATGCATCCAATGAGCTCTCCTGATCGAAATTTGAGTAATAATACAGGGAGATATGTCGAAAATACAAATAAAAATATAGTTTTTTTTTATGATACCTATCCGCAAATTTATATTAAAAAAGTGTTTAAGACCTATACGGTATTTCAAATTTAAAGCAATTTTATTGGCTAACACATGATGACATGGAATTTGAGTTAAAGTTAAAAGGCCCATTTTGAGTTGAAATTTCCTCTAATGATGTGCAATACCCATGAAGAGTGATAAGGATGGGCTGGATTCGGAAAACCACAACAAGAACATTCCCATAAACTCTGATCCTTGGTTACGGGTGGGGGCTGAGGGATCGGAGCCCCAGGTCGAGGAGGGCTATCAAATTTTTTCAGAATCAGTGGTCCCTCAAGAAGTGGGAAAAACTAAAATCTCTCCCCTGGGGAATTCTTTAAATGGTTCGGGGATGGGTCATTCTAGATCTCATTGCAGCAAACCCAATTTTAGGCGGAATAAAGGTCGGTATCAAAAATGGAAGCTGTGTTTAGATAAAGACAAAAGGTCTTTGTGAAGGGACGCGGGGTTGGAGGAAATGGTAGGAATGACTCTTAAAGGACTGGTGGGTAAGTTTAGTTACAAATCAATGAGATGCAATGAGATCGAAGCATGGGTTGCGAATGTCAATGGCCCTTCTCTAGGTTACACTCCTACCATATTTGTACTTTAGAAGGGTTGGTTTCATTTTTTGTTCAGAACAGAGGCCCATTCCACCTTTGTCCTCAATACTACTTGGATGTGTGGCCAGGGTAACATGATGCTGTGCCATTGGAATTATTGTTTTGACCCAGCCACAGAACGTTTAAGATTCAGACATAAATGGGTACTACTCCCAGAATTACCACTTTGCATGTGGAATCGTGAGGCTTTCATGGCAATTGGGAACCATCTTGGACGTTTTGTTCATCTGGAGGAAGGGATGTTGCATGGGGTTGATCGGAGGATTGGCAAGATCCTTGTGGAAATCGATATGAACATGGGGTTTCGGGAGAAGTTAACCATAGAATGGAGGGAGCGCACATTCTCTCAAATCCTGGACTACTGGGGAGTCCCATTTCGATGCTCCAGATGCAGTGAAGTCGGCCATCTCTAGAAAGAATGTGTTTCTTCGGGATCAGACACGGACTTAGGGGCTTCTGAAGCTGAAGCATGGTCCTCGGAAGATTCAGGGGTGGATGTTCCGAACAATATGGACTCAGTTTTTCCTCTCCATCCATCGATCTCAGCTTTGTTGGCTGAACAACCTTTCTTGAGTAAGCTACACTCTCTAAACCCATCCTTTATATCCACTCTAAATATCAAAGAACATGAATTTGTCAATACATTAGTGGATAAAGGTGATGCGGTTGGTGAAGAAGCGTTGGTAGGCGATTCCTTCTTCTATCTAGGAGTATTACATCCAAAGGTGGCCGAAAAGGTTTATAATGAGAACCCTGCAAGCATTGTGAATCATTTTGTTCCTCAAAAATCTAGGGAAGATGAGGATCGCCAGGCCCAATATGGGCCTCACGGGGGTGTCTTTGGTTTAAAGAAGGGCTCTTCATTTATTAGCACTTGCTTGGGAGTGGGAATTTTGGAAGCCAGGGTCAATATTGGTTTCAATGAAGTTGAGGAACCCTTGCCTTCTCCTTCCACTTGGCTACCAGGGCAGTTCAAGGTTGATACTACCTTGGACTCTACAAAGGGCCGCTTACAATCCAAGCCTTTATCTATATTCATGGGGCCCGATAAAAGGGGACTCCCAATCCCAGTACTGGAGATGCCAGCCAAGGAATGTTCTCCTTTAAATTGTCTGGCGTTCAGTCCAAACCCTTTCTTCACTAGAGGGGCCATTAACGGGGGACTAAAAACCGATTTCTCCCCTCTTTAAACCCACAATGTGAGGAAATTTAGGAAGGGTCCTGATTTAGAAGTAGGGAAAAAATAGCTCATCTCTTCATCTTCAAACTCAACTGTAAAAATTGGGGTGCTTAGAGGCATTAAAGCCTTGGGAAGGGTTAAACCATGAAAATTACATCCATCAATATTAGAGGAGTGGGGGGAATCTAGAAACATCTTGCTCTCCAAAGAAATATTGACAGGGGCTGTCCAGATGTTGTTTTTTTACAGGAGATGATGGTATCGACTCATACTGCATGTTCTTTTTTTTCTCAAAATCAAGCCCGATTGGGAGGTGGAGTCGGTTGACGGTATGGGTCTTTGAAGTGGTCTTTTAGCAGCATGGGTTCCAAGCAAATCAAGGATAAAATCTTTCATAGTGCGAGCAGGTATATTATTGATAGCTTTTTTCAAAGACTTCATAGAAGAACTCAATCTCATAAACATCTATGGTCCATATAATTGCAAAGAACTATTTTGGGATAGAATCTCAATGGAGGGGACCTTTGACCTCCATAATCTTGTAATCGTTGGAGACTTAAATTTCACCTAGTCCCCTTGCGAGCTATGGGGGACTAAAGCAAAGTTGGATCCTATGGGTGACTACTTTGTGGAACTATTTGGGTCCACAAACCTAGTGGATGTGGAACCTTATCCACTGACTCCTACCTGGAGCAATGGCCGGGTAGGTTTGGATCGGGTCTCAAAGCGACTTGACAAATTTTTGTTGGATGGGCCGTTACTAGATAAAATGAAAAATTTCACGTCATGGGTGGATCCCTTAATATTTTCAGACCATCATGCTATTTCTATCGAAATGGTAATGGGAGACTCAGGACCACCTAGGACTTTCAAGTTCAATCATGAGTGACTGAAAGAGAATGGGTTCAAATATTTGATCACTAAGGTATGGTTGGCTGAAGATTATGCACATGGATTACCCTCTCTGGAACTTCTATCTGACAAGCTCTGTAGGTTAAAAGGGGAGGTAAAAGGCTGGATAAAAGCGTGATCTGCCTTGAATAAAAATACATTGAAGGACATTGAAGAAAAAAATGGAGAATTATTGGCGAAGTCTACCTTGGTGGTTTGGAACCAGCAAGATAAAGACCTTTTGATGTGACTTGAAAAACAAAAAGCATCCATACTGTAGATTGAGTTTGAAAAGGCTAGCCTGTCCAGTCACATGGTTTGTCTAGAAGCAGGAGACTCGAATAGAATTTTTTTTCATAAATACGCAAATCATAGACGGAATGTCAATCACATTTGGGCAGTAAAATCAGAGGAGGGGTTGATGATAAAGGACCAAGCAAGCATATCCACAGAAGCCTAGGATTATTATAAATCCTACTTCAGCAAAGAAGGGAATATCTTAGTCAATGAACAATTGAAGGTAGTTAAATAATTTCCCCGAATGTTTAGCAAAGAGGAAGGTGATGATATGTTTCTACCTGATAAGATGGCGGAATTGAAGTCGGTTATCTGGGCCTCTGCCAGATCGAAAATCCTGGGTCCAGATGGGTGGACCATTGAGATTTTTATGGAATGTTTCAACATTATGGGGTCGGACCTACTGCGGGCTATAGAAAACTCCAGGATAAGGGGAGTGATCCCTGGGGACTTGAATTTGAATTTCGTGGCATTAATCCCAAAGAAGTCACTCACAGAAGAATTCGGGGACTTCCGGCCGATTTCATTATGCAACTATGTTTACAAGCTAATAGAAAAGGTCATAACCAATAGGATGAAACCAATCCTCTCGAGGGGTATTTCGGTGGAGCAATTTGGATTCATCCATAATCGCTAGATCCATGACACTGTGGGGGTAGCACAAGAGGTTTTCCACAGTGTCAAACTCAAAGCAATGGAAGCTGGTGCTTTACAACTAGATCTGAATAGAGCTTACGATCGGGTATCATGGGGTTTCCTGAGTTTGATATTGATCCAAATTGGCATCCCGTTCAATGATGAAGTGGATAATGGGGTGCGTAACCTTAGTATTGTTCGCAGTGATTGTCAATGGCTCCCCAACGGAGGTTTTTCAAGCTGAGCATGGTTACGTCAGGGATGCCCATTGTCGCCTTTCCTATTTATGTTGGTGATTGAAGGATTGAGCATATCTCTTCTGAAAGCAAAGGGTTTGGGATTGATCACAGGTATCAAGGTATGCAAAAATCTTTACGTCACTCACCTCATGTTCGTAGATGACATTGTGATTCTGGGTTCTGGTTCTATCCGGGAATGGTCCAAAATCAAGGTAAATGTTCAGAATTTATGTCTCCTATCAGGTTTAAGTATAAACAAAAGCAAATCCAGATTAATGTTACATGAGGATTCTAAGATTTTTTTGGACGAGATGGAAAGTTTGATGCAGATGTCCCCACATCCATTAGTGGATGGAACAAAATACCTAGGTTTCTTTTTAAAACCTTGTGGTTACTTTTCTTGTGACTGGCGGTGGCTTCTCCAGAGGTTTGAACATAGAATAAAAAGCTGAGGCTGGCGGTGGTTATTGATTGGTGGTCTCTTGACTTTGGCCCAGGTAGTTCTTTTGAACATGGTGGTGTTCTGGTTCTCTTTATGCAAAGTTCCTAAATTCATTATAAACAAGATCAAAATAATGATTATGGCCTTCATATGGTCTGGAGAGGTGAAGCAGTTGAAATATCACCTGGTTCGTTGGGAGGCCATTTCCCGCCCGGAGGGAAATGGGGGGTGGGGTTTGATAGACATGCACCTTTTTTCTTTGGACCTGAGGGAAAAAGTCCTTGGCTTGTTATCTCTAGGGATGATTTATGGTCTAAGGTAATAAAAGGTAAATATATGAGCAGGTCTACAATGGTACAATGGGTGAGGAATTTTAAGAAGCCAGGAAGAAATATATCTAACATATGGGCTGGCTTGCTGGGAGCTTTCAACCTTTTCTCTTCATGGCTGGCATGGGAACTAGGAGATGGGAGGTATGTTCATGTTGGTGAGGACCCAATCTTTGGAGAACCTATGATTTACACTATCACGTAAACTCATATTCCTTCTCCACTACCAGGTTTTTTTCTCCCTCTACCATATTTCATCTTCTCCGGCTTGAGGTTCCTCTTTATAGGGTTGGTTATCAGCCACTCAACTGGGACTATATGGATCACAAGGGTTGGAATGGACTACTTATGTCCGTGGCTTAAATTTGGGAACAATAACGTTAAATTATAGCTCATATGAGATTAGATGGTCGTTTGATCTAGTGGGGGGGAATATTTCTTCAAAGTTGGCATATTAGTCACTGTTGAGCACAGATCCAAAAAGAAATGAGTGGTGCTTTCATATCTAGGATTGGAAAATTCCCATGTGGAAACAACAGGATTTGAACTCGAAATCCGACATCATCTGACATTTCATATGGATGTGTCGGACAACAATCATTGAGAAGAACGGTGATCAGGAAATTTTAATAGCGTCGTCGAATATCCGACACATCAAGCGTCAGATATTCGACTCACGAGAGTGTTGGTTTTTCGACCCATTAGTGTTAGTTATTCGATAGTGTAGTGTTGAATATCCGACGGTATGTCGACCTAAAAGTGTCGAATATCCAACACGAGAGTGTCGGTTTTTCGACCCATTAGTGTTGGATATCCGACGGTATGTGTAGGTTTTTTTTTTTTAAATAATGTAAGGTTTGAAAATTTTGGTCCCATATTTTCAACGATAACTATGTTCAAGGTGTCGAATATCCGACGCCGGGCCATTATAAATATAATTTTTTTAAAACATTTTTACATGTTTGTTGTAGAAGTGACGGACGATTTGCGAAATTATTTTTTCCTCAATAGATGATTTGCGAAAATTATTTGTTCCTCGATGGACGTTTTCAGGAATTGTTTTATTCTTCAACGGGCGATTATGGGATTTTTTTTTTCTTCGAAAGACAGTTTACTGAGATTTTTTTATTCTTCGACTTCTCTTTGTTTGACAAAATGTTGATGCATGGAACTTGATTTTTTAAGACAACCAGTTATATTCATTCACAAATTTTGTGACAAAATGTCAAATAGAAATATTCCGGATCCAAATGAAGACAACCGACAATTGCTTGCTAGACTATGGGATGCATTGAAATGAAGGGGTAATGGCAAATGTTATTGTCCGTGTACTCAATGCAAGGGATTTAAGAGGAGAATAATATTGATCTCAACAACCACAAAACGTTGCAGGGAACATGGACACACTGAGGGGGGGAATGAATATCGTCCATTTGTAGGTTTAGCATTATAAAGTTTATTATATTCCTTGTTTTGGTAATTGTATGTATTATTTTTATTTTTCATATATTAATGTATATCTATTGATGTTTCCATGTATTTATATTAAAGGAAAGACACCCTACAGCATATCCTTTAGAGGAAGTGCTTTCAGAACAAGTTGAGGATCAGGATCATGGAGCGTGTATGTTTAATGGAGAACAAGTGAATGATCATATTTAACAAGATGATCATACCGACAATGTAATTGAAGATGATGGTACAAATACATTGATCCATGATTCATTTAATGTTAGAATAGATGATGACAATGACGTTAATAATGAAAATGATGATGACTTTGATGATGTTCACGATATACCTCTTCTTGATAAGGCATATGAACCCTTTATGAAGGCTCTAAAACAAATCTTCTCTCTGATGTATTATTGATAATGAACTTGAAGGTTATGAATGGTCTTTCAAACATTGCAATCACATGGATGCTAAGGTATGTAAAATAATCCATCACATATAGAGGATCGTGATAAAGTTTATCTGTATTCCTCTAATAATTGTATTGTTAACTCATTATTGATCATCGTACGGATGAAGCGTGTTTCGTTAATATTATTTATTTATTACAGTAACTATTTTTTTTTATTTTTTCATAGCTTGATAGCTGAATTTTTGTTACCACCATCAAATATTTTACCTCGCACATATCGAGATTTATCTTCCATCATGAAAGATATTGGAATGCATTATGAAGCAATTCATGCATGCCCTGATGACCATGTTATATATTATAATCAACATGAATTTGCAACAAAATGTCTAGAATGTCATGTAAGTAGATATCGTATAGATAAAGTAACAAAAAAGATGCCTCAGAAGGTTCTTCGTTATATTCCCATCATTCCACGTATGTAACAATTGTTCAGGTGCAAAAACATAGCGCAATTTATGGATTACCATGCCAAGAACAGAATTCAAGATGATGTTATCTGAATTCCTATAGATGGTTCTACTTTTAGAGATATGGAGGAAAAGTGGCCTCACTTTAAAGAAGAACCACATAATCTTAGGATTTCTTTGGCAGTAGATGGTGTTAATCCATTTGCATAGATGAAATCCATTTACACGGTGTGGCCTATTTTTGTTATCAATAATAAAATTCCTCCATGGTTGTCAATAAAGAGGGAGCACATAATGTTGTGGATGATTATTCTAGGTTCTTTTGTCTACAACTGTTTTATTTATAATGTAGTTGTGGCATCTCATTTGTCATATTATGTTTCTTAATTTCATATATATATCTATTATTTTACTCTTGTGCATGGTTTATATATCTTAATGGTTCTCATAATGATATATTTTATATGTTCTTCCAATTATGAATTAGGTAAGTTCCAATTCAAAGATATGAATGTATATATCGAACCTCTTATAGATGAGCTACTGAAGTTATGGAATGGCATCACTATGTATGACGTATCTAGACCAATACGACAAATATGACAAAGGCAATTTTAATTCCATGCAATGGTTGTATGGACAATACATGATGCCCCTCGGTTAACTTCATTTTGTGGTTTGTAATTTTAAGTTCCATTTTAATTGCATTTAATTATATGGAGTAGTTAGAATAGTTTATATATGAATATATTTGACATAGATATTCCATATCTAAATATTGTAGGTCTTTAGACAAAGGGTAAATTTGCATGTCCAGTTTGTTGTCGTAAGATAAAATATCATCATTCAAAAAGCTTAAGAAAGGAGGTGTTTGATGAGTATAGGAATTTCCTCTCTAAGAATCGCAGGTATAGAACAACTGAAAAAAAATTATTTTCAATGGGAAGCAGGAGACTGCATTAAAACCATGGAGAATGACACCTCACCTTTGGAAGATGCAATACAATAGAAATCATCATCATTGTACATATGGATCATCGTATATGAATTGTTATGTATTTTAATTTTTATTGTTAGCTGTTTAGTGTAGTGGCCATATTTGATTTATGATGTAATTTATTTATAAACTAATATTCATGATGTCCATCGTGATCATGATGGCACTAATGGGCTTCCACGAGGAATGAAAAGTTATCCTATTCAATTCAGCAGGTTTCCCTACTATGAGCACCTACAAACTGCTCATTTGTTTGATACAATGCATATTGGAAAGAATGTTACTAAAACCTTATGGCGACTACTGGAGGTAAGGAGGGAGAAATATAAAGTTGTGAAAGATTGCAAAGACATTCAAGAAAGAAACCATGCAATGAAAGACGTCATCCAATTTCATACCAACGGAGAACAAGTTAATATAAACTCAATTCCATGGATGTTTATGGAGCAACAAAGCAATGTTGTCAAAGAAGTAATGTGGAAAATTAAATTTCCCATTGGATTTTGTTCGAACTTGAAGAATATCATAACAAAAAAAGGTGATTATGTGGGGGTCAAAATACATGATTCACATGTCTTCATCAAGGTAATTATTATTGTTATGTCCATATAATTTTTTTTTTCATTTTACTGCGTATATTTTTTTTTCTTGTTTGTATACTCTTTGTTTAATAAATGGCATGGTTTGTATATTGATACAGTATGTTCTACCTCTCTCTCTCCCGGACAACTTCGACAACAATGTCAAACAAGTTATATATAATCTTGGTAAATACATGAGGTAACTAGTGATTACTTGCATGTGCTTAGTGTTTCTTTAATTCTTGTTGGTCGTCTAGGTAGACCACCATTTGTTGGTCATCTGGGTAGACCCAGGTTTACTATAATGAACCAATAACACCCCTAGCTCACCGGCCCTTTTGGCGATAGACTGCGGAGCGGCCTGAAGTCTCACCTGAAGTGATTCTAATGGGTTGGTCAAGTACTCAAGTGTCTTGACCAGGTTCTATATGGCATCCTATGTGCGTCTCACATCCCTTCTTAGCTCGTGAGACCGCTCTTTCCTCTCTACGACGCGATGCACAGTTTCCTCTTGCTCGCAATGACTCCAACCTCTATCGCATTGCCGCACCCGAGGCAACACGTAACTCTGTCCTACACTTGCTCCTCAACCCACTGTATCGCGCACCGCAGCTCCTCTACTGGTGCGATATCGCCTCCCTGCGATATCCTACCGCTGCAACTCAGCGTACTTATCTTACCGGTGTTAACTTACCGGACGCAATGCGCAAAGCTGTTTTATACTGCGACTCTTAACTATCTCAGGTGAAACTTAGACAAATCCTTATACATAATACCTAAAGACTTCGACTTGCATTTATCTTTGTAATATGCCGTGAACTGAATAACATACACATACATTTACTGTAAGCAAAGTTCATGTAATGAATGACAGATATAACAAGTAAATACAATCACATGAATCAAGCACATAACACTCTGGTTTTATGTGGTTCACTTCCAGGATGGAAGTTACGTCCATCAAACTGTGTTTCTATATTATAACTTGAGAGAGGTACACAGTTCTGCTACACCGCATATGCAGCTAGAGATATTCTAGGTAACTCCGCACTCAGCCTGGAACCCTTCTCTCCTAGATCTCTTCTCTATATTTCCTTCTTACAATATATTCTCACTCTCTCTCTCTCTCTCTCTGTCTATCAATCCCTGCGGATTGTTACAATACAAAGTAACAGTAAGCTAACAGACTACTGATAATCTGACTAGCTGGATGGCCTAAAATTCCCAAAATGCCAACCTTTTACAATACAAAATATATCCCTTTATAGGCGGCCCGAAGGTCTCGCCATTACAACACTGTGGGCCTGTCCCAATAGTAACCCAAACCCTAACTAGTGACAGTCGATGTATCTGTACTTGGGGTAGCCTCTTTTCATCACACCACTGCTCTCTGCAGTCTTCCATGCTTCTCGGCGCTGACCATGGGTACTATGCACCGCTTCCTATCTTCTGTCCTTCGTCTTAAATACCTCGGTCTCGTTGCTCCTTTTACTTTATGAGGGTAGCTGAGCCCTCCTGTCTTTGTCACTGCCTTCAATGCAGTGGTTGAGCTCTCTGTTCTCAGCCACTCAGGTACTGTCATCTTCCTTGACTTTTCTGTTCCAACCAGTCACGGTTTCTGGCTCTACTCTGCAGCTAGAAACATGCTACGGCGTCGTAGCTTCACCTTATCTCTTCGTCTTCGCCAAGCTGTCTATCCGCCAAAATGGCAGCTTTTCCTGTAGCTACAGGACTCTGCTCCAACAATTCTCCATATAATTTATATTTTTTTTGTGTGCACTATTTCAGCATATATTGTAATCTAATGTTTATTTTTGTTAACTATCATTATTGGTTTGCGTCACTTGTAGATGGTTGACATCTAAAGAAATCCATAAAGAAGATATAAAGTATCGGAGGAGATAAATTCCTCATCTCATGTGTGAAATGCAGAAGCATCTACCATCGACATTTTTCAACGCACATGAACACTACCTCATACACCAAGTTGAGGAGATTGAGTTGTGTGGACCTGTGCACTCAAGGTCCATGTGGATAGTTGAGAGGCACTAGAAATTTATGAATGGTTTGGTGAGACAATGAGAACATGTTGAGGTTTCTATGGTGGAAGGATATACAATATACAAAAACATGTTGTATGTTAGTGAATATCTTCCTATTTTAGCGTTAAAGCTTAATTTACGTCGCATTTGTGATCCGAACTCCAATAACAAATTTGAAAGGCAAAGGTATATTGAGGAAGCTGAAAGGTAATTATTAGCCAGTGGATGTTTATTATTTCGTTCATATTCTATTTGTATTTTCTAGTTATAATTGCTTCAATTAAGAGCATATACTTTGTTTAGGAGATTTACACCTTTCTTTCATTTTAATGGTTATTGTCATCAAAAAGTTGGTTGAGAATGGGATGCAATTCATTTATACATCGCAAACAATATTGACTGGATGAAGGTATGGATTGAACGATGCCAACAATCAGGTCATGGAATATCATGGGAAGGTGTGGCTTCATTAGTAAAAGCAGCACAAGGCAATGGTTATAGAAATCTAACAGAAAGGGAAATCGATTTGGCATATGGTGTAAAAGATAAAATGGCAAGCATATAATTAATCAATCCCTCTAAATCTTTTATTTTGCAAATTTCATTTTGACGTACATGTTCTTATTTTCCATGTATTGCTGCATAAGGATTGAATGGTTGTGTAATCTTTTCGTGTAATGCTTATTGCAGGTAAAAAACCATAAGGCTATGGTCTGAAATGGAGGTAGATATTAGATCAAAAAATTGGATGAAACAAAGAAAACGTCAAATTCTAGGATATTTGCTATCTTTGAGGTTACCAATGTTTCATCTAGAACTGACAGACATCCAGAAGTCTCATAAAATAGATACTATCGGTATTGGAAGATATTATACCGTGTGACTTTAAATCCTTTAAGGTAGTTCTATTCATTATCAAATGGTACAGGTTACGATTGAATCAATGTGATCCTGATAGAACTATCATTTAACATGATAATGGATTTACTATGGTAAACACAAGGTTGTTTAAGCTAGGAACAGAGCCCTATGTTCTTCCAAGCCAGTGTGAACAGGCATTTTACTCAGAGGTTCTAGGTAAAGCAGGCTAGTCATTTGTTGTGAGACATGATTCAAGGGGAAGGCCGGTAAAGTATAGCCTAGATGATGCTAATGAAGAGGGTTCTCTAGAAAAAGGATACGATGATGCAGAGCATGATCAACATGAGTTAGGTGATGATGATGATCTAGCAAAAGATGTACTCCAAGAAATAGTTGAATATGATGATGTAACAAACAATGCTGATGAAAGTTATACTGACAATGACAAGATGAGCATAACTGATGATGATGACGATGATGATATGGCCAACCCTTACACTGTTTCCTCTGTATCTGATGATATAGATGATGACTTGGATGAAGAAGATGATGAAATATAATTAATGAAAGGTAAATATTTAATTAGACCTATTCTTTTGTCTTATTTTTTCTAAAATTTAATAACCTCATCACCATCACCATCGTCCTCATGTTGATCATCATCATCATCATCATCTTCGTCGTCGTCTTCATCATCAGACATCTTCATCTTCATCATCATCTTCATCATCATCGTCATTGTCATCATCTTCATCTTCATCATCATCTTCATCATCATCACCGTCAATATCGACATCATCATCATAATCACCCTCATCATCATCTTCATCATCATCGTCATCTTCATCATCATGACCATCATCATCATCATCATCATCTTCATCGCCATCATCATCAATAAAATTAAACCTAGATCAAATTAATTACTTCATATCATCGTCATCGTTGTTTGTAGCATCGTCATCGTCTTCATCATCATCGTCACCATCGTCATCATCTTCATCATCGTCGTCATCATCGTCATCGTTAACAATGAAATATAATGAAAGGTAAATATTCAATTAGACCTATTCTTTTATCTTATTTCTTTTTAAAAAGAGTTACGGACATCATCATCATCATCATCATGTGGATCATCATCGTCATCATCCTCACCATCCTCATCATCATCATCATCTTCATCATATATAATAATAATAATCATCATCATCATCATCATCATCAAAATCTTCATAATCATCATCGTCATAATCACCATCATCGTCATCTTCATCATCATCGTCGTCGTCATCATCATGACCATCATCATCATCATCAACATAATCATCACCAACATCATCATCTTCATCATAATCGATGAATATGACATCGTTATCCCCATGATCATTGTCATCATCATTACCATCCCCATGATCATTGTCATCATCATTACCATTGTCATTGTCATCATCAAAATCATCATTATCGTCGTCGTCGTCATCAAAATCATAATTATCATCATCATCTTCATCATTGTCATCATCATCATCATCATCATCTTCATCATCATCGTCATCATCATCATCTTCGTTGCCATCATCATCATTAAAATTAAACCTAGCTCAAATTAATTACTTTATATCATCATCATCGGCGTCTGTAGCATCGTCATCATCTTCATCATCATCGTTGTCATCGTCAACGATGAAATATAATGAAAGGTAAATATTTAATTATACCTATTCATTTATCTTATTTATTTTTAAAAAGAGTTACAAACATCATCATCATGTGGATCATCATCATCATCATCCTCACCATCCTCATCACCATCATCAACATCATCATCATCATCATCATCATCATCATCTTCATCATATATAATCATCATCATAATCATCATAATCATCATCATCATAATCACCATCATCATCATCTTCATCATCATCATCGTTGTCATCGTCGTCTTCATCATCATGACCATCATCATCATCGTCGTCCTCATCAACATAATCATCACCAACATCATCATCTTCATCATAATCGATGAAGATGACATCGTTATCCTCATGATCATTGTCATCATCATTATCATTGTCATCGTTGTCATCAAAATCATAATTATCATCGTTGTCATCGTCGTCGTCATTAAAATCATAATTATAATCATCATCTTCATCATCGTCGTCATCATCGTCATCATCATCATCTTCATCATCGTCATCATCATCATCATCATCTTCATCACCATCATCATCATTAAAATTAAACCTAGATCAAATTAATTACTTCATATCATCGTCATCGTCGTCTGTAGCATCGTCATTGTATTCATCATCGTCGTTGTCATTGTCAACGATGAAATATAATGAAAGGTAAATATTTAATTAGACCTATTCTTTTATCTTATTTCTTTTTAAAAAGAGTTACAGACCATTAGAGGAATTTTGGGGTCTAAAATGGGCCTCCTAAGGAAAATAATAAAATAATAGTTAAAATAATAAAATAATATTGATTAATTTTGGAGGAAGAAAGAAAAAAACTACTTTTTGTGTTCGTATTTTCGACATATCTCCCTGTGTTTTTACTCAAATTTCGATCGGGAGAAGATGATGTTGTTGGTGATGATTATTTTGTTGTTGTTGATGATGATGATGATGTCTGTAACTCTTTTTAAAAAGAAATAAGATAAAAGAAATATGATGATGATGATGATGATGATGATGATGATGTCTGCAACTCTTTTTAAAAAGAAATGACGATGACGATGATGATGATGACGATGAAGATGAAGACGACGACGACGACGACGATGATGATGATGGCGATGAAGATGATGATGGCGATGATGATGATGATGATGATGATGATGAAGATGATGATGATGACGATGATGACGACAATGATGAAGATGATAATGATAATTATGATTTTGATGACGATGACGACGATGACAATAATTATGATTTTGATGACGACGATGAAAATGATAATGATGATGACAATGATCATGAGGATAACCATGTCATCTTCATCGATTATGATGAAGATGATGATGTTGGTGATGATTATGTTGATGAGGATGATGATGATGATGATGGTGATGATGATGAAGACGACGATGACGATGACGATGACGATGATGATGAAGATGATGATGAGGGTGATTATGATGATAATGCTTATGATGATGATGATGATGATGATGATATATGATGAAGATGATGATGATGATGATGATGATGATGATATATGATGAAGATGATGATGATGATGATAATGTTGATGATGGTAATGAGGATGGTGAGGATGATGATGATGATGATGCACATGATGATGATGATGATGATGATGATGATGCATTAGAGGAAATTTGGGGTCTAAAATGGGCCTTATAAGAAAACATGCCAAAATAAGTTTTTGTGAGTTAGAATTCAAGAACCAATAGAATTTCAATAA
>LPNX010487204.1:519079-532783 GCA_001517045.1 Pseudotsuga menziesii
TTTATCGTTTGATAATGCACATCAGCTACATTGTAGTTAGTAACACACATGGTTTTCTTTTGACATGATATTTGCTAATAAAAATAAAGTGAATATAGCTATAAATATTTATTTTATTTATATTTGAAATATTTTTCATAAAATATTTTATATGAAATTCTAAACTTTATCATTTTATTTTTGTTTTGAATGTTCTAAGTTTATTTAAAAAAAGTATTTAATTTAAATAATATATTTATATAGAAGAATGTAGTTAGCAAAATTGATGTCTAAAAATTTTACTTAGTTTATTGCTATAATAAAAAGATTAGATTTAAGATTTTGTAGATAACTTTTATGTTTTCAAATTCAATATGAATAATGGAGTAAACAAGGAAAGATGTTAAGAATGTCTAACCTAACATTAATGTTTTTTTAATCTTTTACATACCTTATGGCTCACAAAAAGATATTAGATTCCAAATTTTTCATATATCTTTGATCTTACCGCAACTTTAAAGTTTGGTGACAAACATCAAAATCATTTTAGATATTTAGACTTTGTTAAATTGCCACAACAATGGCATCTTAAGTCGTTTAAATGTTGTCATTCCACCCACCAAAGTTTGACTCTCCTAATTGGTGTCATTCCACCCACCAAAGCTTGAGTCTCCTCAATAGCATATTTGTGCCTTATAGCTATTAAATAAGATATATGTCAAGGTTCTTAGTAAAAGTGTATGTGATAATAAATCATTCTTCTCTTCTTTCTTTTATTACGAATTTTTGACTTTTTTTTATGATGGTGATGAAAATGATGACGACGGTGTTACCATATTGGTCTATCATATTTTGTTATATTGAATCAAAGCTCAAAAAGGGCACAAGTAAGATTATAATGATTATAAAAGAATTGGGCCCTTTTTAATTTTGAAATTGATTTAAAAAGAAAATTGCCAAGCCATGCATGCTTTCAAAATCATCATCCTCATGATCATTGTCATCATCATCATCAAAATCGTAATTATCATCATCGTCGTCGTCATCGTCATCATCCTCACCATCCTCATATCATCATCATCAACATCATCATCATCTTCATCATCTTCATCATCATCGTCTTCATCATCAGACATCATCATCTTCATCATCATATTCATCATCGTCGTCGTCATCATCATCATCATCATCACACATCACCATCTTCATCATACATCATTGTCGTCATCATCATCGTCATCTGTATCATCGTCATCGTCTTCATCATCATTGTCGTCATCGTCAACAATGAAATATAATGAAAGGTGAATATTTAGTTAGACCTATTGTTTTATCTTATTTCATTTTAAAAGAGTTACTAACATCATCATCATCATCATCATCATCAACATCATGTGGTTCATCATCGTCATCATCCTCACCATCCTCATCATCATCATGAACATCATCATCATCATCATCATCATCATCATCATCATCATCATCATCTTCATCATCATCTTCATCATCATCATCATAATCATCTTCATCATCATCAACATCATCATCATCATCAACATCATCATCCATCAACATAATGATCATCCATTATCATTGTCGTCGTCATCATCATTAGCAGCATCATCGTCGCCATCAACAACATCATCAGTGTCATCATCATCATCATGATCAACATTGTTATCATTTTCATCATTTCATATGATATCAAGACGGTCATCACCATCATCATCATCATCTTCTTCTTCATCGTCAACATGCTCATCTTCATCATCATCATTGTTGTCATCTTCATCATCGTCATCTTCATCTTCATCATCATCATCGTCATCTTCATCCTCATCATCAGCATCCTCATCATCATCATCATCATCATCATCATCATAATGATCGGCATCATGGATAACATCATGATCATCATCGACATCATCATCATCAGCGACATCTTCATCCTCATCATCATAGATTCACTGCACACATAAAGACTCACATAGATGCACCCCCCCTCTTTGTATATTTAAAAAAATAAAACATAGTATATATATATAAATAAATAAAATAGAGCATAAATAAATAAACAAAATAAAACATAAAACAATATATATAAATAATTATAAAACAATTATTTTAAATACATATATATAAATAAATAAACTAAAACATAAAACAATAAAAAAACTAGCAGTCGCGCTATTTTCCTTTCAGCTTCACGAGAAAGATTCTTCCTCGGTGCATCTCGTAGGGTGCTTGTCGTTCAGTGATCAGTGATTTTTTGAGCAACTTGGCTGGAGAATAATATTAGTGGGAGCAACAATTTGGATAGTGGGAGCAACGATTTGGACAGTGGGAGAAATTATTTGGACCCACGAAGACTAAGGAGAGTGGATTGTGGTTTTGTATCGGATAAGGAGGCCAATTGTTAGTCGAGACAATGCATCCAAAAATTATGAGTACCGTGCTCTAATTCATGTCTATTTTGATAATTTTAAGATAGTTCTATAAATCTCCATGGTTTCTTAGTCAATAGAGGAAAGGCAAAGGCTATTAGAGCAGGTTACCCTCATTGATTAACACCCAAAGTTTGACTCTCCTAATTGTTGTAATTCCACCCAAAATAGAGTTAATAGGGGTAAAAATAGAGTTGCATTTGATAGTTTCATTTGACCCGCGTTTGATCCATATTGGCTGATATGGATTCTGAAGTCTGGTTAGTCAGAGTGTTACAATTAGTGGACGAACCCACCACATTTTGGTTCACATTCAAACTAGTTTGGTTTTTTTTTATTTGAGTTATCTTAGCAACCGATTCCCAAATAAGATATTAATCCAACCCCACTAAAATGAGATGCTTAAGGAAGCTTTAGAGAAGGATTCAAGTTCCCCCATAGCCACGATAGATAGAGTTTTTCTGCTCACCTATATGCTCGGCCCAGTGGAGAAGGATGAAAATCGGTCGCTGCCCCGAGCAGGATTTCCAAGCCCTATTTTGTTATAAAAGACCTAGGTTAGAAAGAAACTCGAACCTAACCCAGTATCTTCCAAATTGTAGCGACAACAAGGGCTTGCCAGAATTCTTCCAAATGTTATGGATTTCTTCTTTAAGGTGTTTTATTATAGAAACCTTATATTAGAAAGCAACTCGAACCTAACCCAGTAATTCCCAAGCTCTAAACACCATGAGAGCTTGTACTATACAATATATTTTCATTAAATGATTGAATGAAGTAAACCACTTACAATAACTATTTTTTCAAAATATTAAATTTCTTTCTACATACCTGTAAATATCATCATCAAACAAAACTGTCCATGAGGACAGACGGTTCAAGAACTCTATCCACGTGAACTATATCTCACAAAAGATAACAAGTGTTCAGCCAAGCAATGGTGAATATTCATGGTATTAGGTTTCACAATTTTTCCATGTTGCAACCTAATGAAAAATAATACCACGAATCATCACCGTGATTAGCCAACACTTATTAGCTATTTTAGAGTTAGTGAATTGAAAGTGGCTAAGTCAATGCAAAAAAGAAAGGTAATAAGTTTGACTAAATAAACTAGTTTGATAATTGTACCTTATCAACCATGTATACTATTTACTAATGTATAATATATAATAGTTATTAATGTTGTCTAATGTTTACTCATGTTTAATGTATAATGTTTATTAATAAAAATCAATGATTGTCAAATGTTATTAATACATATGGAATGTGAAATGTTTCATGCCTAATGTTATTAATGTCTAATCACTAATAAAGCCAATTATTTACACATAGCTAAATAATAATAAAATACACCAACCATTTAGCAAAATCATCACCAGCAAAAATGTGAGGAAGGAGTGCATCACCCATTCTGGAGAAGAACAATTTGCTAGGGCACAAAAGGAGGTCAAAACTTCTGCATGTACCTTCCCATCTCATCGAAGGACCTATACTATCCTTCCTAGAAAGTCTCAACTTCATCGACAACATATTGAATCCAAAACGTGAAGAACAACATTGGAGAGTGTGTTTTTCCTCAGTTGGTGGCCAACTACTGGAGAGCATCACTACATATTCCACTACATGCATGGCTTGCATGCCTCACATATCTCGACATACTATCAAAATTATTATTATTGGTATGTGTACCTTCTCTCACTGACAGTCTTCTTCCTATTTATTCTCCAAAACAACTATATTATAGGGCCTTTTGGCATGACATTGTTTTTCATGCAACTTTTATTTTGTCAATCTAGCATAACTAAAGCACCGAACCTAAAAACATACTATCAAAAAAATAGAATATCAGTTTGGGATACTATATTTTTCCATTCGGTGATCCAGTACCTTTTGTAATACCTTCAACCCTTCAAAAGATAGGGGATAAGAGAAGGTAGTTGTGGTACCTAACAAGGATAACCTAGATAATGCCTATGAATGAGTCATTAATGGTGATGATAAAAAATAATGTCACCTTTGAATTGCTTCAATAGCCTATAAATAGTAAAGAATCCCTACTCTAGAAATATCATTTCACAAAATAAAACACACCATAATCCACGCGTAATTTGATAAATGAATGGAAATAACCATCGATGGGCAATAATAATAATAAAAATATACCCATAGATCTTAGTTTAAGGATGTATTGAGGTTTATACCACATATTTGATAGTGTATGCATCCAATACTTGCTCATTACCTGATCACTAATATCAATTGATATACCATCACTCTTATTGGTAACTCCAATTTTTTCACATTTCTAGTAACCTACAAATTCCAAACTCTTTGTTTTCACGGAGTTTTTGTGAGGTTATGGGTGCAAAAATATTGGAAATTGGTATCCTAAGGTTGATATTGGTACCTTCAATTTTTTAGATACTATGATAGTTTTATGGTTTATAATCCGAAGGATCCTCCTTAATTGATACCATGATAATTTTATGGTTGCTAACCCCAAGGGTCGTCAATTGGTAGACACTCATGTGAAAGATCACATAGGTCTCAATATAAAATCCCATTGAGTCCCTTAGGGTTACCAGATGATATTCCATCTAGTGATTACCATCATCCTCCATCCTCAAAACTATGGAAAAGGGGGAAATCCACATACCCCACCCCAATCCTCATGCAACATATTGAAACAACCCAATGTTCAGGTTGTAGATGGGTTGTGGAGTCCACTACAATGAACTAGACAATCAATGTATGAACTCCAAGACTCAAAGCACTATCCATGAAAACCTAACCTCTTATGTTTCTCTTTCCTAAGAAAGAGAAACAGAGAATATGTCCATGTCAACCCTAACATCCTTCGTGTTGTTCTTGCCAATGAAATAGATTCGAAGCATCTCTCTGTGTAAGCCCTAACCTTTGTCCTATTTTTTTCCTCACAAAGAGACTCAATGAATTCATCCATGAACCCCTAAGCTTCTTCCTATTGTTTTTCTTAGAAAGGAGGCCAGATAATGAAAAATGCAAGGATAGGCTAAGCAAGGAAACTATGCTCTCGAAAATACAGGTTCTCCAAAGAAACAAGTCTCAACCAAGGAACCTCCTTCTTTGAGCTTCTTCATTACTCCCCATCTCAATGTATTGGCGCTTTCTAGTGATTTAAAACTTTCATTCTGTTAGGTTTTTTTTCGTTCTTTTAGACATTCCTTGGGGATGTATTTTTGCCTCCCCCTTGTCATCTTTGTCTATTGTATTCATTTTACAATTCCATGCATCAATTTGATCTTTATTGTTAACATGAATATTTATATTAAATTAAATCAAGTATTATACACAAAATATTATATCTATATAACCCTAAGGAAGATTTAATGGTCACTAACATCATTTTTTTCTATGATTATTTTTTAAGGATTCATGACATACATGCCTACTCATTTCCTCTTTCTATTTTTTCTCGATTAACATATTGACCTCCACAATCCTGTTGGTCTAGTCCCCTTGACAATCATAATTAAGCACAATTACCAAATTTGGCCCTAGGATTAACCACACCCAAATCAGATTCTCGAATTCTTCCACCTCGTTTTGACTAATATAAAGTTGTTTATGTAGGATAATGTAGGATAATTAGGGTTATTTAGGGTTAGGTTTTTGAATCCTTAATTCCTAATTTTGGGATGACTGGCACACTCGTATCGAACTCTTCAATCAATTCAGATCGCACACTCATTCTTGTAACCTTGTAAGTAAGCAATCAACTACCACTTAAGATCTCATTACCTTTGCATCTTCACCCAACCCGAGACTTGTCAAAGCTAACCTAAAATGAAACAACACTCCCCCTAGTGGCACTCATGGCACCTAAAGTAACTACTTCTAGGTTTGAACTTGCTCTAATTTCCTACTCTTTTTGCTATAGATCGTATGTCTACTTAGTGGGACACCAAATCACATTAATTATTGTTACCAGACATAGAAACTCAGTATATTATGAAAACATGATTTTCAATTTTTCAAAAACTTGAAATTAAATTTAAATTTAAGTTTAAATTTAAAGAAGAAATATCTAAAATTAATTACCATTTTACGCAATATTACATACATAAATATTTTATTATTAAATATTAAAATATTTATAAAAAAATTCATAAACTATTATACACATTAGAGGAAATTTCAACTCAAAATGGCCCTTTCAACCTTAATTCAAATTCTATGTCATTATGTGTTAGCCAATGAAATTGCTTTAAATTTGAAATACTGTATAGGTCTTAAACAATTTTTTAATATAAATTTGGGGATAGGTATCATAAAAAAACTACATTTGTATTTTCGACATATCTCCCTGTGTTTTTACTCAAATTTCGAGCAGAAGAGCTCCCTGGATGCATAATTGAATTCTGCATCCAACAAGTACCCACTCTACATACTTTTGATGGGCCCCGCTACCCCAAAAACAAGAAATACCTAGAAAAATGTGATGATGATGTCATCATCACGTCTTATCAGGTATTTCTTGTTTTTGGGGTAGCGGGTTCCGTCAAAAGTATGTAGTGTGGCTACTCGTTGGATGAAGAATTTAATTCCACATCCAACGAGCTCTTCTGATCGAAATTTTAGTAAAAACATATGGAGATATGTCGAAAATACAAACAAAAAAATTAGTTTTTTTCTTTTCTTCCTTCCATATTAATAAATATTATTTTATTATTTTAACTATTATTTTATTATTTTCCTTAGGAGGCCCATTTTGAGTTGAAATTTCCTCTAATGGTTATAAAGTCAAAAAACTTTTGATTAGAAAGAGAAAATTGTAGTGTACGCAAGGGTCGATATTACATTGCTTGTTAATAATACATTAGTGGTATCTTGTAACAACTATTTTGACAATGATAAAGGTGTGAAGAGGGAGTCCAAAATGATATTTGGAGGTGCAACATGCTCCTATATGGTGTGCCTCCATTCTACTGTAGTTTGAAGAGATGTTGGTGACTGTACTTTGTACATTCGCTTGGTGCAAGGTGAGAGTAGCAAGATGTAGACATCAAAGGGATGGGGTAGGAGACATAAGGTGCTTTGTACATTAGCTTTAGAATTATTCCTTGGTGTGAGTGATATTTGACGTTTCCTTGCCCTTTTCCCATCTCCTTGGTTTCATCAAATCATTGATCAAGGCATGAGATAGTTAATTTAAGAGCCTTTTGATTTTGTGGAATAGTCTTTTTTGGTTCTTTCTACTATGGGATTGCCTTAGGGTTGCCTTAGGGTTGAAAATTAGTATGGGAAAACAAGTTAGCGTTTCCTTAGGGTTGAAGAGAAGAAAACTTGACATAACAAAGGCATGTCTTAACTCCCATTATAAGGAGGATGACCCCATTATAAAGAGGATGACCCAATTATAAGGAGTGCAAAAAGAAAAATGAAGACAAACATCATGTTATCCAATATACTAACTCTAGATTCATCCCAATCAGATTAGCATTAACCTCATATATTGCCAACTTACCTTACCATATCCTTTAGACAAATCTAGCTTGAGAACCATAGTTCATATTTTGTTTCATTTTATTGAGTGTGAACCCTCATGAACCACCTGTTGTGCACCTGCTCAACAGCCTTCTAAAATCATTATTGCATCAAACAAAATCCCATTTTGTTTGATGAAATGTCTAACGTTTAGAAGGGATAAACTTAGCTACTGAATGGTTGATTTTTCCCTAGCTACTGATTTATTGAAATGCCACATTTGTTCGAGCAAACTTCGCAAACTACTTTGGATCAATAATATCAATTTTTGAGTTATTGGTTTGAATGCATTATCACTAGGGTCATTGATACATGAGGATTCGTGGTTATTATGTTTGATCATGTAAGCTTACCTGTGCAGGCTCTATCAAACACTACGTTGATCATGCTCTGTTCCATGGTTAGGAATTTATCATTTCATGTTTCACGATTCTCATACAAGAACAAGGTAATGGTGATTAAAGTAGGTCGAACCTTAACGAGACATAGATATGTCATTCGTATGCCTTGGCCTAATGTTATTAAGCATGAATTGTATGATTTCCTATGGGATAATTGCCAAAGGTATAGTGTGGGTTATATTTCGATTTGTCACCTTTGGAGAGAGAGCCGAACGCGTTGTATGGAAAATCTGTGGCACGAGTCGTATTCATTGTGGATTTACAGTGTTATGATGACACTCGTACCTCCCTGGCGCCCTCATATTAGTGCTGGTACATGATCCTAGTCGTGGCGCTTCATCACTGGGACACCTCTTATGCGTACACTTGAGTCATCCTCGTCATTTAATTCAGATCAGGATTATGATAGAATCGGGTTTTAACACTTCGGCCGTCGTTCTTGCTCGCCATTTCGAACTATGATGGCTCCGACTGTGACGAGCTTACAGGGGTTTCACCTGCGTCCAAATATAGATTTTTCCCTGTATTGTTTACAGTTGCCAGGTTTTGGGTCTAAGTTCTCTCGGTCTGCTCTTCTGTCGCTGATTCAGTGGTGGCAGGTTTGCTATGCGCATTGTTATATTGGCAGGTTGACAGGGATGGCTCCTGTCGTCAGAGTCGAACCTCATGAATTAACCCTCTTGGACGCAAATCCTGATCTTTTGCGAAAGATTGCGGATGTGGGGTGGTTACAATTTCTGGAGAAATTTTTCGATTCAAACCCAGAGGTCACTAGGGTTTTCGCCATGTCCTTGGTAAACTACCAGGCTGAAGTAGGTGATTTATGTTTTCGGGTCGACGAGAGGTCAATTGCGCATGCGACCGGCCTTCCTCTGTCAGGGCAGAAATGGTTTAAGTATCAGAGGATGGATATCACGGAATGGAGGAGTTTAATGAAAAACCCGACACAAGAGGTCTCGTTTCGCGCCGGTGTTGCACGTAAGTATTTTCGTAAGGAAGGGAGACCTGTTCTCGATTTAATTCATAGATATCTTACCTGCGAGGGTCGACTGTCGTCGGCTTATGTGTATCACCTTCGTTTAATGGCAGTTTTCATAGGGTTTCCAATCAATCTTCCTTATTACCTTCTCCACAGCTTGTTTAAGATGTCGAATGCTATAAAGAAAGGACCAAAACACTTAAGCCATAGTTTATTTCACCATGGGCTGGTCCGCATTTTGGTTGAGAATGAACTGATAAAAGCAGGTCCTTCTTGGGAACAATTTATAGAAGTTAATGGCTTTTCGAAATTTTGCCATTGTATGTTTGATAACCCCGACGACTTTGGTAAGCATAGGGTTTTGGGTTCAGCTTCGTCAAATAAACCTACACCAAACCCTAGTCCTAAGAATGTGGAACCCTCTCGAGTACCAGTGGTTAATCTGGATAGTGTTCGTCCTGCTTCTTTACGTCCTAGTCATGGTAAAGAAGGTTCAGGTTTGTCACCTGTCACGCCATCAAACAATACTGACAAGGTTGGGGGTCGCAGGGGAAATGTACCCATGTCTAAGTTAAGTAGCAGATTGACTCGGAGTATGGCTAAGGCCAGAACCATGAAAAAGCCTGTGAATGATGGGATCCCTATTGAAACAGTCATAATTGACGATGAGGAGATTACAGGCTCTCCCCCTTTGAACGATAATGTAACTCATCATGATTCGATGACTGATCCAGTTGAGCAAAGTCACCCTTTAACTGCCAAGGGGATTTCTGACAATCCCTCCTTATCTGTAGAAGTTCAGCCTGTTCGACCCCATGTTCATATCGCGCCCGAATGTAAAAGTCCACCAGCAGTGGGTAAGAAGATCCCCGAGGTCCCTGTTGATTGTATGATTGATTCAGTCCTCAATGAAAAATCTGTCAAAACGACTTCAGCTTCTTCACGTGGAATCGGTGAAACTATCCATCCTATGTTTGTCAATTGCCTGCTAGATAAAGTTCGCAGGATGGAAGAAAGAATGAATGAAATAGTGGTGAGTAGAGATCTGCTAGCAATCGATAATCGAGGTTTGAAGGAAAAGGTCGATGCAAGCGATAAGCATCTCTTGCGCTTAAGAAATCATAAAAATAAACTTATAAGACGTGTTCTTAAGTTACAGAATGAAAACGAAAGAAATGAAGAAAAATTGCGCGAGCTTAATGCTCAGATTGCCTTGATTCAGTTTAAAGCATCTTCACCAAGCCAGTCTAGTGGAGTAAATATTCAGGTTTTCAACGCCCCGGTTAATCCATAGGATATGCTGATATGTTGTTTTGTGGATCAGATTCAGGTATTTCATGATTTTAAGATTATTCGTTGATGATTTTATCTGATATTATTTTCATTATTTTTTATTACGATTCTTGCTTATCGCAGGTACCAATGCGAAGATCCTTTGTCCTGATTTTGAGGATATCAGTTACTTTTGTGATCCCTGTATTCCTGGAGACAAATCGGTGATTGGAGGAATGGTTTTATAGGTGCCTATGTTTTGTTTACGATCCTACATGTTAGATGAGCGATTGTGCGTTTAGGGAAAAACGACATGTTCCAGTTTTCATTTTCCTTTGACATTAGCTAGGGATCGTGATATTTATTTTTGGTTTTTAATGTTGCTATTATGGGAAAATGAAATTGTATTTAAAGGCCTGATAGTGAACATATTAAAGGGGTTGATACTTTTGGAATGCAAGTACCGAACTGCTGGTTCGTACTGTTTGGGCCACTAGGCAGTTACCTGTCAGTTGTCACGATGTTCTGGACTGGTGATGTTTGATTCACGTTTATGGTTTTAAAACTTTTATGTGATTTATAATATCCTTCAGTTTGTGGTATTTGCTGTTCCTACATTATGATGTTTGTTTGAATCTCCTTTGCTGGATTGTGCAAAGATAATCTATTAAGTATCAACTGTCCTTGTTTTTAACTCTGATGGTATAACATATTTTGCAATTAATAATTGTTATTATTGTTACATATTATATGGAATGATGCTTGTATAAATTTGCAGTGGTTGAATTTCTTTAAACATTTGCAAGTGTTTATATACAGATCATTTATCAGTATCAGTTAAGAACAAGTTTTAATTAAATTGTGCTCCTGATCAGGATAGATATTAGATTAGAACTATATTCAGTTTAGTTGTTTCTTGCTTTCATGCTATCTGATGAACCTTGTTGAGATAGATCCGATCCATTAAATATATTCACTATACTCTTCAATGTAATTATTGTACATCTGTATACAAATATAACATGACTGTATAGTATATGAATTCTGTAGAGATTTGTGTTTTGTTTTTAGAGTAAATTGTTTTGGAATAATCCTGCTTAACAAGTTTTTAGTTCTTGTAAATTATAACTTAGGTTAACTTTTAATAATTATAGGAGTGACATTAACTATCAGTAGCACTAACTAGTCTCTTAGGATCCCAGGCCAACAGAGCCTTTAAACCTGTCGGGAGCGACTACTTAAAACAGCTTGGAACCTGTTCTAAGGATCCCGGACTGGGTCGTTTTCCCCCGTTGCGGGCTTAGTCAAATACACCCGTCAACAATGGCGCTAGAAGGAGGGCCAGCGTAAAATGGCTGATGACAACAACCCTGTTAACAAAACTAATCAGCCAACTACCCCTCAATTACAATCAGGTACTCAACCGCGCACTCGTCTCTCATCACGAGTGAATGAAACCCCAGTGAGTGACTCTGTTCGAAATCTAATCTCTCAATTTAACTCTCCTGTTCCTGAACAAATTGACCAGTATGAACAAGCCATCAACGAATCCCAGAGAATATTAACAAGGGCTTATTCCAATCTCACTGGACGTCTGCCCATTGAATTACCCCTTCCACAGATTACTAGGCCTCGCACTCATCACCCTGAACCTGTCTTCGAAGAACAAGGGCCATCTGTAACAAACATTAATCAGCCTTCATCTTCTGTAGGACCATCGATTTCGGGAGGATCCGGTCGACCACCGTCACCACCTCCTTCGTCTAGTATTCCTCAAAAACCACCCTCACCACCTCCGACTCCTAGGAACATGGCAGCTGCCAATCCACCAAACCCTATGCCTTGGATGGCCCAGGATGCTGTTGCTGTTCCCGGTGTCCAGCATCCTTTGCCTAAACACCCTGAGAAACTTTTTCCTAAGTTCAACCCTGAGTCGAAGGAGCCAGCTGAAGATCACGTCAAGAAGTTTATGCTGGCAGTCCGGCTCCTAGACGTTGAACATGAAGACGTCGTATGTCAACTGTTTCCCTACATGTTTGAAGGAAAGGCTTCAACATGGTATTTTTCCTTGACAGCTGGGTCCATCACCAGCTGGAATGAATTTGATATCGCATTTATAAACAAGTTTGAGGATGACAAGTCTCCAGCGGTCTTAGTGTCTGAACTGTCTAAAATTCGCATAGAACCTAAAGAAAAGGTTAAAGACTTTAACCAATGCTTCTTGACCTTAAGGAATAGGATTCCCGCTACGTCAAGGCCCACTGAAGATGTAACGATTGAATTTTACACTTCGGCCTTACCGGGAAAGATAGCCATGTTCGTCCGGCAAAAGGCCAAACTTACTTTAGCTGAAAATTTTGAAGAAGCAATTAAGGTTGAAAAGGATGTGTTTGCCACAAAAGTGAATTCCGGAGTAGATACCGAGTCAACATCTTCTTCTCGTAAGAAGATCGACAGTCCTGCCAAAACTACAACTGGTTCTGACGAAAGAAGTCAAGATGCTTTAGATTTGGATAGTCTTCAACAAGTCATCAAAAAACTTTCTAATGAGATCATCGATTTAAAAAAGGGCACTTCTGATAATGCCTCAAATAAAGAACCACCCAGATAGTTATTTAGGAGACCTTTTCAGAACCCACCTGCAAAACAAAATTCACCCTCTGAAGCTAATAACATTGAGGAAATTAACAGTTTTCTCAAAGCAATAGTCTCAGATCTGGAAACAAATACTGAAACTGAAACTCAGTCTTCAGGACAGAGTTCTCAAGATAAACAAGACACCAATTATAACACTGATAATAAACCACCCAATGTCATCAGTCATTTTTGGGACACCTCAGAATTAACTGATGACGAAGAGGTGGCTGTTGTAAATGTGAATCAGCATCAGCATAACACCAGGAGTAAAAAAGATCATCCTTCAACTGAAACAGCCACAACTGTCCCAGATAATAGTTCAGCTGCTAAAGACAAAGACCAGCCTGCGATTAGTAAATCTGCACCGTCCCTTGAGTTAGAATATGATTTGATTGAAGACTTAAAGAAGAGCAGGGCTAATATTTCACTGTATGAACTCATAAAAATACCTATAATTCGTGAG
>LPNX010487204.1:540116-557446 GCA_001517045.1 Pseudotsuga menziesii
CCACCCTAATTGCATCATGGATCTCCAT
Organism: Pseudotsuga menziesii; assembly: GCA_001517045.1. Classification (NCBI taxonomy): domain Eukaryota; kingdom Viridiplantae; phylum Streptophyta; class Pinopsida; order Pinales; family Pinaceae; genus Pseudotsuga; species Pseudotsuga menziesii. The sequence continues at coordinate 540,145 of LPNX010487204.1, forward strand.
AACTAGAAATTCTAGAATTCTTTCATCACTCTCAACTTGTATTCCTTCATTAAATCATATAAAAATTTAAAACCCAAATAATTTTTACCGTGTAACCATTAGGAAATGGATTTTTTGAGTTCTGAAAGGAATTTATCACTGATTTGATCTCTTCTTTTGATATGTGTTATCCCCCTATTTGCATCAGGTGTTTAGTTGACAATTATGAGTTAGCCTGGGTAGAATAGAGACATTCTGGGCAATAGTTGTTAGTGAAAAGGGATGTAAATGTCCCCTTCTCCTAAATCTAGGCCCTATAAGTCTTCATTTTCAGTTTTGGGCACAATTAAGGACTGTCCATGTCCTTTTGCAACATAGAACATGCCTTTAAGCAGTTATGGGTGTGAATCTAGACAAGAATAGAAATATGAAGTTTTGGACTCTTTTCCTCATAATATAAGGTGTAACAAGATCTAAAGGGAAAATTTGGGTTATATTGGAGGACATAGTTATGCATAAAAAGTATTTCTTGGTTTATTTGGGCATGCCATTAGTAAAACAATATTGAAACAACCATTTCATGGGTAAAGGAAACTGTAAGAGACCTAATTAGTCATGTTGGTAAACCATTCACAGATAGGATACACTATATCAATCAAACAATAATGCACAAACTCATATAAGCTTTACTCTATGTTTCATTCAAAATCCAACATTACATTTAAACAATGAAGCCCATTCTCTCATTATTCCTGTTAGTCTTAAAAGAAGCTACTCCCTGGACCTTGTTACAAGGGTAAGGAGACGAGACAAAGAAATCGTCCCACTAGGAAATATGCCTCTAAAGTGTTGGGTTGTGCACTACAGAGTAGCACTGAAGAGGTTAAAACATCCACTCTACAGGATCTCCATTACTTTAAAGGTGATGTACTAGAATATTTTCCTAGACTTGTTGATTTCACCATGAAGTTGAACGTAAATGATAAATAGAGAGGAGCACTAAGCAAGCTACAACACTTTGTAGGAAATCGAATGAGTAGAGATATAATGATGTTAGTTCTTGGAGATCCTGTAGAATGGATGTTTGGTTGCTCTATCGGTTGCTTCTTGGAATTTATAATAAACTTGGCCCAATATCTTGATTTGACTGTGAGGTGCTTAGTTCACTGGAAATTGGGTTAGGTAATACTTAGCCATTAATGGAAAATCATGAATCTTATGGTTTATGCTTTGGGTCTTGAAGCAAGTATTAGGTATTTTGATGTCGTCCATTTTTTATTTGAACAGTTTATGTCAATTTTCACCGTGTCTGATTTTTTTTGCCCCTCTTACAATTAACACGATAAGATGACCTGTGTGGTTTAGACATTTGGTTAGCTTTAGAATTATTCCCTGGTGTGAGTGATATTGTATGTTTCCTGGCCCTTTTTCCATCCTCTTGTTTTCATCAAATCATTGAGGAAGGCATGATATAGTTAATTTAAGAGCCTTTTGATTTGTGTGGAATAGTATTTTTTGGTTCTTTCTACTATGGGATTGCCTTAGGGTTGCCTTAGGGTAAAATTAGTATGGGAAAACAAGTTAGCGTTGCCTTAGGGTTGAAAATTAATATAGGAAAACAAGCATCATCGTGACAAGATAAAAGGAATAAATCAACAAATATTACAGACTGATATAAATGTATTTAAAACATTCTTTTCATTTCTGAATGTGCCAAGTAGCAGATCTGGAAATGTTCACTCTTCACCACCATGGATTAGATATATATATATATATATATATTGTTGTTGTAGGTTACCACTGGGAAATATGCCTCCAAGAATTCCTGTAGCAGCTGGTCTGATTTCTTCCATTATTGTGGTGGTACCTATTTGAAATCTCCCAACTATGTTCAAGTTAGCATAAAACTCTGTTCAAGTTGAAATCTCCCAACTCTGTTATTGTGGTGATACCTATTTGTGACATGAAGATACATACTATATGGGCATAAAACTATGTTCTTAGAGCAGTATGGGTGAAAAATACAAGACTACAAATCAATGATAAGTTAGGGATAAGCCATATAGTTCAATCAAAGCCATCAGCTGTGCAAGATGCTGAAAGTAAGGATATCGTTTCATGTTTCAATTTTGTTGTCAAAAGGAATACTGAAAAGTTAGGAAGTACCAAAGCTAGTCATTATGTGCACATGGACTTAATGTAGGGAGAGAATTCATGTCTACTTTTTTGTTCTTGATTGGGAGCAATGATGAAACCACAACAGTGGTTTATAGATGGATATTTAATAACCATGGGAAGATTCATGAGTTAGTCATAAGACATTCCAGTGTATTGTTGATTAAATCTGCAAATATTATTGTTGAAAAGGGGTTAGGCCAGTAATAAGAACACCTGCATATCCAAATACACAACCACCATAATCGCTCCAACATTCTACATGTCATCATACTTGCTATATGTGACGTATGTTTCAAACATATTTATAAAGACGTGAAAGCATTGGTGACCAAGCATAGTGCCCATCCATGTATATTGCCAAATCCTTTAGGAACACACATTTATAATACATTATATAAATATTTGTGAGCATATCATAGTGCCCATGTATAACATGATATTTTTTGAGCCTACCCAATACGTGTTAGGAAAAGGAAATGCAAGCAATAAGTGAGAATGGAGACTTGTATGTAACTAAAAGAGGGGCATACATAAGAATTTTTAGGGAATACATTAGAATTTTTTAGAATTTCCATTGTACTGTTGTAGGATTTCCACTATGAAAATAAGGCATTGACTTGATAGTCACGATCCCATTAGTATGATAAATTATGGGAGAAATCAGAAAAACATCCCTACACAAATGTTAACTGATAAGTATGGTTTTGGTGTATCATTTGGAGAATAACATCCTATAACAATAGTTGTTATTATGACTCTTAAAGGGTCCTAGATGAGACCTGGGCACTTTTAGGCCCTTGATATTTCAAGCTTAAGAAGCCATAAACAACAGGTATGTGCACCCTAGCAACAATAGAAACGATCATAAAACATATTAGGTAAAATGGATAATCATCTACAACATCACAACATCATTCATGGGAAAACTAAAAACCACTTACAACCATCAAAAGTAAGGGTTACAACAACAACGAGTGTAGAGTAAGGAGAGAGGAGTGGCCAGGAAAATGAATAATCAGGCCAATGTAGAGTGGAAAAGTGACCTAGAAGTTTGGAAGAGGAGATTAACCAAGATTCCTTGAAAAAGGAACTCATGTCAAAGATTCTTTTTGATGGAAGTGACCAACATACCAACTCCGTATCACTTCTATCTAAAGTTAATGTAAATGAATGCGAAGATATGTTCTTTCAAGGAGATAGTCCATTAAAGGAGAACTTCCAGGCCCTGTACAGACATATATTGGCATAAATTGCAATGTTATATTTGTTGCATATGCATAACAAATCGTCTCAATCTTGACAATGTTGAAAGGCCAAAGTCCAATGGGCACAAGCATACATATGAAGCTTATGAAGCCTACCCAATTCATGTTAGGAAAAGGAAATGCAAGCAATAAGTGAGAATGGAGACTTGTATGTAACTAAAAGAGGGGAATACATTAGAATTTTTAGGGCTACCAAATGCCCACACCTATTAACCAAACTCATTCTTGACAAGCTTTTTCTTTAACAAGTTTTTTGCTTATAAGTCTTTCCAAGTTTTTTGCTGGTATTTTTCTATGCTTATGCCATTTTTTTTCGGCCATGGTGCAGGTAGAAACAAAAAGGTATTTGTCAGACCTGTCATCCTCCAACCAAGGGAGTTTGGGAAGGCTAGATGAAAGTGAGACATCCAGTAGGTCTACAAGAGATAGATCAACTAGATGTCAGAAGATCAGAAGAAAATTCAACAAACGCATGAAATTTTTTCTCAAAGAAGGACGGTCATGTTCATATGATGATGAGATAGTGGGAGACATCGACTTGCCATTAAGGTACCAAAACCTAGTGAAACAATGGGTGCCTAGGGATCTTCCTCAAGTAAACACTGATTTTTGTGTGAATGAGAGGATTTATAGAATTGCACCATCGTCATTGCATGGATTGGGGTTGTTTTGCATGGACAACATAAAGGTTGGATATGGTAGATGTACAGAATTGATGGAGTATGTTGGACCCTGTTACAACTATAGTGATTGGATGCACCTGGTCCAATATACACGAAGTATGCATAAATATGGGTTTTCAGCGAATTATATACAACTGAAAGACAAAGCTCAAAATAAAGGAGCAACGTTGTACATGGAAGAAAGGCCAAAAACAACTAGTAATATTGCGGGGTTTATAAACAGTACACAACCGGGGTCTACTCTAAAGAAACCCAACTACATATTCGAGTCGCGTGAAGGAAACCGTGTCTTTGTATGTGCAATTAAATCAATAGCTGCTGGCGAAGAACTGCTTATTAATTATAATTTGAATCGTGTAGATACAAACACGGTTAGTATGGTTGTGGTAGAACAAACAATTTAACCAACATTTTATTAATTATTTTAACATCTATAGGATTTTTCGTTAGCATATAATTGTAATTTTCTACTTTTCATGTTTCCTTAGGTAACTTTTAGTATGTTTTTGATGCAGGGTTCTCTAAGGGGCACCTCAGACTCCGTAGATGTTTGTCGACCTGAGTCAAGGTAGCAAGTATACATCGATATTGCCAATGTAATAAATTTAGGATGGACATACATATATGTTTTTATGTATTTTCATTAGTATATTAGGTTCGTTTATATAGTCTTATCTTTTTTCCATGCAGAGTATTGATCAGGGAAGCCAACCGGCTATTGATTAGACGACTACAGCATCGGGGCAACAACCAAACATGAATGTAATTATCCATTTCAAATACTTTAAAATCGTAAACATGTATATCATGACGCATAATGTTTATTTTGTTATGTATTCTTTCGTTTTTATGTTTGCTGGTAATGTTGTCTACATTTTTTGCAGATTGACCAAGGAAAGTCCCCAACTATTGATCAGATGACTGGAGCCTTAAGGAAACTAGTAAACCTAAATGTAATTCCACATTCTAAAAACTTCAAAAATGTACACATATAAAACATGTAGCATAGTGTTTATTTTTTTTCTGTATTTGTTAGCTTTTACATATTGCGTTCATTGTGATAATGTTCTCTACTTTTTTTGCAGGTGGTTGATCGAGGTAAGTCCCCATTTGTTGATCAGACCACACCCTTGTCTAGGCGTCAGGTAATCCTAGATGTAATACTATGACTCTATCATGATAGACAATTTTTGTTAGTATAATTGTTTATGCACACTATTGCTTCAAAGACTAAGCAATTTTTTTTATATTTCAATTGTAGACAGGGGATTCAGTTTATGAAACAACATCTCAAAACTCTTTACAGAATGAGGTCTCCCGATTGATGAGAGATAATGAAATTAGAGAGTCTGTAGACCTGTTGAGGGTGCTACAAAAGACCAGGAAAAAACAAAATGAGGAACTGATTCTTCTGACATTGGAAGTTCCACAAATAGAAGGGGTCGAAAAAAGGATTCAATTGGCGTTACAACAATGTAAACAATTAGATGTAAGTTCGCGAATAATAATGTAAATTCATTTATAAAAACTTTATAATATTTGATTTTATATGCTATTGAACTTTTGAATTTACAACGCGCTATGGAGATTATCAGTGGTGGTCAAGGAAATGTTGGTCCTAGTGATCAAACCACTCCATGTACACCACATACTGCTCCCATATTGTCCATTGAACAGTCGGTAACATGCTCTGCGACACCCTCGAGGGTAGCAGAGGGTGCAGCTGATGTTGCCCCACCCACAACAGATGATGCAGAAGAAGGGGTGGATGCAGGGTTAGATAGAGATGTGGAAGCATTTCCTGGATCTTCTCGTGTCACTAGCACTGGTTCAATAGTGTGTACATTTTTGGTGAATGAAGCACTGGTTCCAATAAATATAGAGAGGATTCCAGGTCATTATAGACAGTTCAATTTAGTTTTTATAATTTGTGTCTAATATACCGATAATATTTTTTAATGTTGACTAATGATGGTATTAATGTTTTGCAGGAAATGATATATTTTATAAACATATGAATGATTTGGCCTTGGAGATATTCAGACCCACCACCCACACAATGTGGAATAAGCAGCCAAAATCTTGAAAGGATGTTCTGACTAATCACTTGGTTAGTTTGTTCGAAAAATATACCTTCAATACATCGAAGGTCCTATAGAAGGCTGGAAAACATCTGAAGATTGTCTGAGACCAGTATAGGGTTCACCTAGAAAATAACCCTAGGTATGAGCACCCTCCAATGATTCCATCTATGGAGTGGAAAGCCCTGGTGGAAGATGGAAAAGAGAAGTGCTTGAGAAAATTAGGAAAGATACCACCAGCTGGAACAGGGAGGTATGCAATACATTCCAAAATGTAGTGGTAATCCTTATTATTACTAGTTTTTATATCAATTTTGGTACATTGACTAACGTATTTAAAAACTTAATTAGGTTCTCAGACACATCTAAGGCCACCAAGGCAAGAATTGAAAAAATTAACCAACACAAGTTTGGGCCTGGTGGTTACTGCAACTTGGCGACCTAATATCTAAGTATCGCAAAACCCGAATCCACATCCAAATATCATACAAATTATTATTTTTGTTTTGTTCTGGCAAAAAATGTAAAATTAATGACATCATGCAAATATGAAGGCTGATCGGTTCAAAGAATTTCCCAGTGCAGATTACATGAAGCTTGGCTTCGAACAGGGCTTTGACTCCATTGTTGAACACCGGAGAAGCTTGTATGGGCATACTGCACGATCTTTTGCTGATCCATCTGGTGCCCAGGTGTGTAAAAACTGTATAGTTTAATGATAATTTAGTAATGCTCATCCAATTTATTCCTTATAAATAAATTAACATAAATTATTTATTCATTTTTGTGCAGGAAAGTATTCATCCCGTTCATGTCGAGGATGTACATGACCAACCAAACGAATATCATGCTTCTCATTATGATAATGAATTTATTAATGTGCTACTATTTTTTATAGACCATTGCAGATGATGAACATTAATTCTAATTCTACACAATTCAACTGTAGAGCATGTAGATGCAAATAACACGGAACAGGTTGGGCCTGTACAAGATAATGTTGAACATGTTGATGTTCCCATGGAAGGTAAAAACACACATTCGTAATGTTTTTTTAAATGAATTACTCATATTTATCAAAATATAAATATATTAATGAAATATTTTGACATTATTGCCGAAATTCATTGCCCCTCGCCTAAAGTTCAACCTTGCGAGCAGACTAGTAGGGATACCGATGATCGGATTCTGGAAGATGTGACTCTAACTAAATATTTAAAGAGAAGAAAAGTAAAAAGGATGTGACTAAACAAATTTTGAGTAATTCTTATTTATAAAAAAAACATTTAATGGTTTTTTCCTCTGTTTCATGAATGAATGTTTGAATGAATGCTTTAATGAATGGTTTACTGATTTTTTTTTCTGCCATTGACTAAATGAATGGTTTAATGAATGGTTTTTTCAGTTGTTGAATGATTGAATGGTTTAATGAATTATTTAAAGAAGGATTTAATCAAAGCATCTCTCAGCTATTGAGTGAAATAATTTGCGGTAGATGCATTGTTATTTGGATTGTGAAATAGTGAAATAAATTGTTATTTGCAAGTAGATGCATTGGGTTTGAGGATTTGAGAGTGATGTGAGGGGGGGGAGGGGCCATAAGAGCTTCCACCTTCATGTGGTTGGTCCTGTTTAGTAGAGAATATTAAATTATTCTCGAAACAGAGAGGAGCTCAATGAATGGTAAGGAAGAATACATTAAAAAACATCTATTTCTATAATTTTAGTGTATAAATTTCACTATTGCTATTTGACTCCTCCATTGGAACTTGTTACAGATAGCGTTGAGAAACATTTCCATAGTTAAGAGGTAAGAAATGGCATTTTGATTAGATCGATGGCCTTATATACATAGTATTTTTGGTTATCCATGTTTTATCAGGTGATCTATTCTTAACAATTAATTTACTTGAATAGTTTAATAGTGTTGTAATTTACATTGTAATAGAATTATATTTTTATTTATATTGGTTTTGTTATTTTCATAAACAAACATAAATTTATTTGATGGGTCCTAAGATGAAACTATTGCAACAAGACAAAATATGAAGTATGTTGAATGATGTTTTGAAAGGTAAAGCATAATAAGACAGTGTGAAAATCCACAAATCAAGGTATAATTTTGTTTTCTTTTGTTTGATTGAGTTGTGTACTGGGTATTTATGCATGTGCACACACATACATTTAGTTGATGATGATGATTACCATACATTGAGGCGAACTTTGTTCTATCTGATCTAAACAATTACCTTAAATAGTTTGATTTATCATGATAACTGTCCCCTTGGTAATACTTTAACAATTGCATATAGCTAGGACAACAAAATTAAATGTAGGAATTTCATTACAAGAAATATGATAGGCATTTGAGTTTGATGGGAACATGAAAGGTCAAAATATAGAAAAAGATAGATAGACTTGTGAGGAAAATGGAATCTGAAGCGTTGTTTCCCTATTATTCCGCATGAGTATATTGTTATCTGCCCAAGTTTATCTTTCTCCAATAGTTTTGTAATTTGTTTCTTAATCTCATATCTTGTTCAACTTTCATGTTTGATTGTGCAGTGGAAAACCTATGTTTATATTTGTGCTTATTCCTGTAGGTTGTGAGTTGGTAAGGTGCAAATTGGTATTTTCAGTTTCCATTGTAACTTTACCCCCCAACATCATTGTGCACTTTATTACTCATAATTGCTAATTTGTTACAAAGTATTCTTTGTGCAAATCTTTTATTAGGCATTTACATCTTTCTTTATTGCTTCCAATTTATCACTGAGTTTAAAGTGGTCACTTAGAGAATACATTTCAACTCTGGAATACAAAAGAAGAATAGCTGCATTGATAATTATGGTAACAAAGTATTAATATTTGCTTGAAAAAATAAAGATCTATTTGATACTTTATTTCTGGAAGGCATTGTTTGAATGCTTAAGATTTAAAAACTGTTTATTTTTGTTGTTTTCAGGTAATCTTCCAAAGGTATCCATGGCCTGAAAAAGAGTATTAGTCATTTTCACCGATTTACAATGATAGATCACTAGATTTGGTATGACATCTTTTCGCTAAAGGCAACAGTTTCACATTTGTTGGAAATAGTTTCGAGGTTCTTTCCCAAGGAAAAAATGTTTTTATTGAAGAAATCCCATTTGCAGCCATGAATTTTGGTGGTGTTGATCCTAATCACTTCAAGGGTAAACATCAATATGCTCCTGTTACTCAAAAGGGTTACTGGAAGGTATGTAATAGAATCATGTTAGTTTTCTAGGTTTAAGATTGACTATATTTAAGGACAAACACATGCATACCATGTTCTTTGAATGAGTATAGTTACTAGTAGGTATGTCATGGGATTAATATACTCTATTAAATCGATTTTTCTATTACTTTCAGTTTGACATGGTAGACTTCCTCATTGATGATCAATCAACAGGTCAACATATAGTCCATCTTATTCAATTGAGCACATGATTGCTTCTTAAGGAATCTTATGAAAATATTGATGGAATTTTATGAACATTTAGTTGCAGGTTTATGTGCTGGAGGTTGTGTTTCTATTGCATATTCTAGAACTTCTTTGCTAGCTGGTCCATCAGTAAAGCTTGCATACCTTTGATCTTTTGGAAATTTCTTGTATAAGTTAGTGGTGTTTTCTAGGTCTGTGCATGATAAAAGAATATAAACCACAGGGTTGTGGCACATCTGATGCTTGTATGCTCAAGCAATCAACGAATGTTCAATAATGCTCATTTGATAAATTGATATGCTATCTTTTTAGTATGAAAGATATATAGTTGAACCCTCATGAAACAACATGAAATTCCCTCAAGAATGATCAAAAGGTATCACACACAAAACAAATCTCTTAGTATCTTTGTTTTGATCAACCATATCTTGATCACCTTGACATATTAGGGATACTATATTCATGAATTTTATCATTTATATTTTCTCTATCAGTGTAATTAATTCTTTAGATTATCATGATGTTGGAGCCACTTCCTAGCAATCACTAAAAAGTGATTTACATCAATTTGTTCGTGTGAAAAAATTTGTTTCAAATGTACAAAAGAGAATCATTGTACTATTGCAATGTGTGATTTCCATGCATGATGCATATTTAAAATTATATGCATCTACCATTCTAGATGAAACTTTTGATTTCCATGTACGTTCTTAAAAAACAACCCTTCCAACTTACCAAAAAACTCAGTAATATGTTATAGAATCCAACTGGCTCATTTTGAGGGAAGTTTTTCTTCACAAAGAAAAGTATGCAGATATTTCCAATGAGATAAACCAATGTAATCCCATGGAAATGGATATTGGAACATGGGAAAGCGATACTTGAGAAGTTGTGTATGCCATTTAACTTAAAGGATAAATGGTGTAATATGAACAAGAGTAATTACTGAAGCATGTACATACATGGATGAATTAATTATGTCTATCTTGTTCCCAATCTTCCTCTTTGGAGGAAAACTACTTGGAATCTCATGTGTAATCTCAACATATCCTTCTGGCATTCTACTCAATTATACTAATACTTCCTTCTTAGTGTCACATTTTTCAACATTATTGGACTTTATGCCATCTAAGACTCTTATTTGCACCATTTCATAACACTCCTTGGTATCCTTTATTGAATTTATGAACTTCTTTGTAAATAAAAACACTTCTCTCTGGCCCTTATCTTTAATTGAGCCATTCCTTGTCCTGCAAGGACTTTGGCCTTGGATGTTTTATGGTGGCATTTATTTGGAATTTTGGCTTTTCACCATCATGTGCATATTAAGGGATTGTGTTTGGGAATATTCCTTGTCTCATAGATTCATGAGTTTCCCTGTATTTTTGTAGTCTCCTGTAAACCATGTTTGGGAATGATTCTTGAAATTGTTTTTTTAGTTCTAACATGTACTGTTTTTAGTTGCTAAATTGCTAATCAATTTCTGCATTTGACATGGCTAGACTGCAATCCGAATGATTTTAAACTGAACATGAAGTGCAACCATGCAACCCTCTCTCGGCACAGGTAAGCAAAATTCCCACTAGCGTTTTATCAAACCGCTAATTCTAGTGTCATTGGATTCTGGTCAATTCAGTGTAAAGGCTGTCAATTATCCGCCCCTTGATAGTTTTTTTTCCTTGTGATTTGTCCTAGGGACCAAATTATATGTTTATTTCTGAATGTTTACAGTCTAGTAGTAAAATGGATGATATCTTTGGGAATTAATATATGATGATTTTTTTCAGCTGTCATCACTAGCTGGAAATGGCACGAATTTATGGGATGCTTGATAATATTGACACAAACACTGGAGATACCCAGATAGGTAATGGGGCTTATAGTCTTATTTTGTTTGATTGAATTCATAAGTTTTCACTTTCGAAGAATGGATCACATCCCTATCTGATCTAATATTTTATATTTTGTATTCAACATGTCTAGGTTGGGATATTGATCAATTTCTCACAAATATTAGTGAAGCAACTTTGATCATGTTGATTGTTAGAATGTAATCCTTTACTTTCTTTTTATCCATAGAAGTCTCTAATTGCTTTCATGTTTATGAATGTCATAAAAATTGTAAAATCCTACTTACACAACATCTTTACCTTTTATTCAGGGTGGGCTTGCACTTGGTGGTTTCAACTTTGATGCAAAACTGTAACTACTCTGGAAGTCGTCAACTTATACATTCCTCATTATGACCAACCACCAAAAGATTCGTGCATTCAAGACATTCAAATGTTACCACTGTTACTACATGTTTAAGTGAACTACACTACAGCGCTTCGTGAATAGAAACTTGTCAATTTTTTTTTTGTTAATTCTACCACCAGGCGTCGCTTTTCCGACCGTTTTCCAACGCTTTTGTTGGAGCTCCGACACCTTCATCTGATGGTCAACCAATGCTTTTGTTTAAGCTCTGACACCTTTCTCGTCAAATATTCAACGCTTTCCGAAAAACCACCGACGGCTTTGCCATGCCTCTGACACTTCAGCCTGTCGGAAGGCCGACCCTTCAAGTGTCGGTAAGTGTCGGATATTCGACGGTTTTTCCATGACTCCAACACTTCAGCCCATTGGAAGGCCGACCCTTCAAGTGTCGGTAAGCATCGAATATTCGACGGTTTTTGCAAGTTTTTAGTGACACTTTGAAACAGATAAGCGTCGGATATTCGAAGGTTTTTGCAAGTTTTTAGTGACACTTTGAAACAGATAACTGTCGAATATGTGACACCATGGTTATGTCGGATCTTCGACCGACATTGATAACATGTCAAATATCCGACGGTATGCCACCGACGACCAAAAAAAGAGCATGTGTCGAAGATGCGACAGAGAAGTGTCGAATTTCAGACATGCAAGGTGTTGGATTTTGGGCTCAATTTCTATTGTGGGACTACCATTTGTTGTTGGTTGGCATTAGAAAACTTTCTACTCTCCTGGGATAATCTCATTCGCAGAGGACTGTTCGGTCTTGGCATATGTTTGTTATGTGGAAAAAATGAAGAAAGCATCTTCCATTTATTCGTTGCCTGCAGTCATTGTATTTCGGTTTGGAAACGAATTGGAGCCATTCTAAATGACAATTTCCCTTGGAGTGGGGATTCTCTGTCATCCAGTTTCTGCTACTAGCGTAAAAAACATCCTAGATGGAAAACTCTCCCTTGTTTCATTCTGTGGGAGTTATGGAGGTGCCGTAATCTTATCATTTTTGAAGGTAAGTGGATTGATCACTTAGAATTGGAAAACAGGGGATTGAAGGCGTTCATTGAAAGCGGGTTGGGGGGGGGGGGATCTCTCCAATGGGGGCTTGGTTCGTCAAAAAGTTAGGGTGCCAAAGAATATGGTTTTTTCTCAAAGGATGGGAGGATTCTTTGACGGTGCTTCTCAAGAGCTTTCTAGTTTATGTGGCGTAGGGGCCATATTATATTTGGAGTATTATAGCAATTATCAGCTCTGGCTTAACTGCAGTCCAAGAACCAATACAAAAGGTGAGCTATTATCTCTTTGGATTCTCCTACGTTTGGCTGATTTTTTGGGTATGGATGGGATTCAAATCTTTGGGGACTCGAAGATTATTATCGATTGGGATGTTGGCATCCACCTCATCCATTCAGCTTATTTGTCTCCATGGCTAAGGTGGGTCAGGATGTTGATCGACTCCTTCCAAGGTTTAGTTTTTTCACATATATTTCGTGAACAGAATATGATGGCAGATGGCCTCTCAAAACTATCCCTTCAGTCGACTGGATATTGCATCTTTTTCAATAAGTTTGAGGCTGACAGATCATTGATTGAGCGTGGCTCATTTCTAGCTTTCAATTGATCGTCCTGCTCTTTCTTTTTGGGTTGTTCCTCTGTATTTACGGGGTTGTCTTTCGACCTTTTTTCTTTTTTGGACTCTTTTGTTTCGAGCTCCCAGTAGTTATTTTAATTTTTATTTTTCCACTAACTGTTTATGTTGATATCCATTTTGGGACACTGTCTGCCTACGCCGGACTCTTGTAGACTTCTCTCGAAGTTCAGAGTCTCAGACTATCTCAATGTACTCTTTTACAAACGTTTTGTTTTATAAAGAATGTTGTGGTTTTTTTTTTTAAAACTTCATACAAAAAGCATTATTGCATTGAAAGAATTTTTTAAGAGATCATTGCATTAATTAAATTAAAGACATTTTTTTAAGAGATCATTGTATTAACTACATTGAAACAGTTTTTTTAAGAAAGGTGTTTTTCGAGGCTTCATCATTTGTCATGGGCCTATTTAAAAACTGCCTATATCAGTTTCTATTAAATAAACCCTACTAACCATCCTTTGTCGAGAAATCCACGTGTCAGCAAGTGTAACATTGGTTATCATACCTAGCTCAGACACTTGAAAATATGGATGTTAGCAAGAGAAGGGAGATGTGAGATATAGAGTGGAAGCGCCTTGGCTTATGTGGTGAAGCTCCACGAGAACGTATTGGTCTTCAATGAAACATGCTATGGTAACGTTGAGCTGGCTTTGCAAATATACATAATCTATCCATGAAATTCCTCACCATTTAAGATTTTATAGATTCTTAAAATATGCTTTTTATGTTTAAGTATTAGTTACGATTAATTTAATTTAGTTTATATGGGTCTTTGAAATAATGCAGATATAATTTTAATTTTATTTTAAATAATTTTCATTAACTTATTATACCTGCCTCAGCAGGTATATTGTAATCGATTGCAAGTCAAACTCTTTTGACTTGCTCTATTTTGATGCAGGTTTAAAAAATTAAAATCTGTTTTGTAAAGTATAACTTAGGGATTTGTAAAATATTTTTTTTAATTTTGTTAAAAAAACTATTTTGTAAACAGCTGATTGGTGGATAGAAGATGATGTAAGCTTTGGAATTTGGTATCTGGATTTGAGTTGACATGTGGCAACATGACATCATAATAATAAAATTAAAAAAATAAAAATTATATCCCATTGCCATCTGTGCAAGTGGTACCATCGGAGCCAGCTGTTCTGGTTTTTTTCAGACCTCGGGCCATGAGACGAGGGTGCATTAGCTTGGCAATGTCATCCACAACAACTAAATCGGAGTCAAGGTAAATGATTCTCCCGAGTCAAAGTGATATAATATGAAGCGCAAGTAAGGAAAAGTCGCCTGAAGCGTATCCTTGAGATCACGTTGGCGCTCGAACACCATGAAATGGAAGACTACATTCTCGGGACAAGCAACATGTTGGAGAATCGATAGAATTTCGACGACCAATCCTCTCAGATAAGCAGCGTCCAGCGTCATGGCTATATGCACAGCCGTGCTATCACATAGCTCTGTATCATCATCTTCTTCTTCTTGAAGTTGAGAATAGCCTGATCTCCACGACGAAGGTGCCGAGACAATGCATTCTTTACCATTTCGAAACGTCGGAGCTTCTTGGAAAACAAGGTCAACGATCAGCGTGGTATATGCAGCCATTCTAGCAGAACGCTGGGAAGCTTGGAGAAACCAGGATCGTCTCTCGCATAAATATTCAATTTAAAGTTAAATTTCATGTCGCAGATGATTTTAGCGGCCACCACGCCAGTCAATGGAAGCTGTGCCCCGTAACCCAAGTAGAAGAAACAAAGTGTATGATAAGAATGGTACTGGTTTGGGTTGCCACATTGATACCAAGCACCTTGACACCCCATGCCTCCACACTTTTCATCAAACAAGGAACGACACTGAACAGACACATGGGTTGTCACTTTGAAATCCCTGTAGGCTCCCTTACAACATTCTTTCCGTTGTCATTGCTAGTATCCGTTATTGTGTATGACAAAGTTGTTGTAAGGATTCTCAGAATATTCACAGGGAATCCAAGAGGCATAACAATACTACAGAGGATGGGTATTGGCATGGCCATCCAAGTTTTAACATGGCAGTGGCTTCCATAACCGATATGAAACGGATTAGTGTTGTGAAAGCATAGGGGCTTCAAGGAAACGAGAAAGCAGTAGCTCTGCTTACTGTTTTCATTTTGCTTCCTCGGTTTGTGATGGGAGTTATAGCAGAAACCTTGTTTGAAGGGGGGAAATTAGAATTCTTTTATGATCAGGCCCCTGAGAGCATAGGAACTGCATTGTACGTGAGTACTCTAGGAATTGGGAATTTTCTCACTACTTTTCTTCTGAATATTTCAAATAACATCAGTGGAAGAAAGGGCCACAGCATCTGGCTTCTCAACAATCTAAACGCATCTCGTATTTACTACTACTATGCGTTGGTTGCTATTCTTTCCTTCGTAAATTTTATTTTCTTCTTGCTTGTCTATCGCTCTTACGCGTACAAAAGAGAAACCAACAAGGCACTACCGGCCATGGACATGGACTGCATGGACGTGGACGTGCAGCAGTAGCATTGAAATAAAAGTCCCTGGAAATGCAAATGCAAATGCAAATAGAGACAGCCGATTAGTTAAGCGAAACCAAAGATGCCCGATGACACTTTTGTTTATGATCTCGGCTCAGAGAATTTGGTTTCGAAACTTTTATGCATTTTATTCTTTACGATCTCAGCAGAGACAAATTGGTATTTGTCTTTATTTTCAGGATAGTATATTTATTTTTAATTTAAATGCTTGTTTTTTTTTAATAATAAACGTTTATATTTTCATATAGTTTGAGTTTTAAGTTAGATTTATGTTGATTTAAAATTAGTTAATATAGATAACTTTTATCTTGTTTTATTTATATATATTCTAAATAACATTCTGTCGCTAAATATACAATCTCATATCACATTCAAAATTTACATAAGGTAAAGTATATACACCTAACTTTAAAACTCAAATTGCTATTATAGAACAACATCTGATGTGACAAATATATTTTAATTTTGCATAAGAATTCTTCTCCCTTACATTATAAAATTGCAATATTTAATATTATAAAATTGCAATTACCAAAACTGATTGAGCAAAACTTCAAAATACTTCCCTTCATTTATAATCTGAACCGTGTCAACTTCAAGCTCAATAATCTCACCTGCCAAAGATGTCAAATTGAATTATAATTAAAACTTGGAAAGGAACGTGTAATTATTTCGTTTACATTATATAGAACATATATCATAATTTTAAATCTATTTTTACAATAGTGTTAAAGAGATACGATTTAATTTAGATCCACTTTAAAATTATTGATTGATGATGAACTGTGATTAGTGTTATATTAAAATAATTTTTTATAAAAGATATCTTTTTAGTTTAGATCGCGATATTTATAAGAAATAAAAAGCTTTTTGAAATTAATATTTTTAAAATCTTTCGAAACAGTGCTATACATATAATTCAATTTAAAATGTTTTTGAAAAATCTCAAAAAACAATCTAACAGTACAGAATTGGTTGAGTTTAGATTGCAGACGTTAGTTCTTGAATCCTACAAGAGATTTAAAAGGGCTAAGTTAACAAAAAAATTGTAAGGAGCATTAATGTCAAAAGTAAATCAGTGTGTCTTAGATAAAGACCATTATCAGTAGTATTTGTAATTTTGAAAGAAGCAAAGTGTATGGTGTACATTTTGATAGTAAATGTGATAGTTATAAATAGAGTTAGGTAAAGTAGTTAATTGAAGAAACTTT
>LPNX010487204.1:562391-685088 GCA_001517045.1 Pseudotsuga menziesii
TAAGTAACTTTGTTGCTTATTCCACTTGTTTAAATATGAGATGATTTTGGAAAAATATGATTTTTATATTTAAGTATTAGTTACAATTAATTTGGAAAAATATGATTTTTATATTTAAGTATTAGTTACGATTAATTTATTTTAATTTATATGGGTCTTTGAAATAATGCTATACAATTGGAATTAGATATAATTTTAATTTTATTTTAAATAATTTTCTTTAACTTATTTAAATATGAGATGATTTTGGAATTAGATATGGTTTTAATTTGGTAAGAAAAATATTTTTTTATTATGATTTAAAGTGATAATATCAGTAAGTAATTTTAAGCAAAATATATTATTAAACATCCCATTTTTGAAGAAATAATTTTAATTTAAAAAAAATATTATTCTACATTTGATTGTAAAGTAATAATAAGAGATAACTTTGAAATTAGATATGGTTTTAGTTTCATAAAAATATTTTTCTTCTAAGTTTGATTATGATTTGAAGTAATGATATGGCTAGATTGAAACTAAATATAATTTTAACTTGTAAAATTTTTATTCTACATGTGATTTTGAAGTAATATTTTTTTTTTTTTAAATATTATTTTACGTTAGATTGTAAAGTAACATTAGAAATTTCTCAAAGACGTTGAATCCATTGGTGAGTAGTGATGAGTTTTTCATAGTGGGAAAGATTCAATTTCAATGAGGGTCGAACTTGGAGCCATGGGGGCATCGTGAAGTAGTGATCGAACGTGTGATTCCACCCAGAGAGATTGTATTAAATGATCTTCTAACCTGTGGACACATAAGTAGATCAAATCCCACCCCATGTCCTCCTAACATTTGGGTCAAATATCACTAGTTCATTTGGTTAAGGTGTGGGTCTCGTCAGCAGGGTGACTTGGGTTCAATCCCCTTAAGGGTGAGTTAGTTGGGAGGAGACATAACATTCTACCATCTTCTATAATGTATCCTATTTAACAAAAAGTGAAAATATTCCTAGAATATTTTGTATTTTTGGCATAACATTTGGCTCGTATCTCAGAATTGGGAGGAATTTGGACCATTGGAAATATCTTGAAATTCTCTTCAACTTTTGTGTTTTGTATTTTTTATAATTCCTTATCGTTTGTCCAGGGCGAGTGTTTTAGTTAGAAATCATATTTTAAAATATGCTTTTTTAAGATCTTTCCAAAACAGAAAAGTTGTAGATAATTACAAGATTTTTCCAATGGTCCAAATTCCGCTCAATTCTGAGTTATGCACAAAAATTTATCCCCAAAATATGAAAGATTCCAGGAATATTTTCACTTTTTGTTAAATAGGATACATTTTGGTCAAAATAAAACCTTATGGACACCCGAAAAATCGAGCCATGTTAAGGGTTGTTGTAGCTCAAGCCGATGCGATTCCTGGGTGATTTTGATGGGTTAGATACCCATGGGTTATGGTTTCTTGGCAAATGGTTGAAATGCATTGGCCCCGAGTGACAAGCATTTCTAACGAAAAAAAAAAGAAAAAGTAACATTAGAAATTGTGAAATAAGTATGTTGGAATTATATATGATTTGAAGTGATGTTATAAGTATAAACAAGTTGAAATTAGATATAATTTCAATTTTGACAAGAAATATTTTACATGGGACTGTGAAGTAAGAACATGGTGTTAGTATAGGCAAGTTGGAACTAGATAAGAGTATAGCTTGGCTAAAGTATTTTAATGGGACTTTGAAGTAATAATAGAAGTGATAGTATAAGCAAGTTGGAATTAGATATGATTTCAACTTAGTTATAAATTTTATACTTGGGTTTTTGAAGTGACATTATTGGCAAGTTGGAATTAGATATGACTTCAACTCGATCATGTAGTAATTAGATATGCCGATAATGACATAAATATTCTATCGATAATGACAGTCTTATAGATCCATACAAAGTCAAGGAACACACATTTCAAGACAAGACAAGGTTCCATTGAATTGATGGACATCATTGCCATATCCCACGTTATTTTGTAATTATTTTCAAAGTGGGTTCTGAGATTTAAGTCCTTTGCGATTTTTCTCCAATTTGGATTTGAATTGAGGTTTAGTAAATTTTCTAAAACGATACATAGGAATGCCATTATGTATATCCAAGATAACCAATGATATAATTGTAATTGAAAACTATTTAAGAACATAGTAAGTTAATTGTGTAGCGAATTTTGTTTATTTTGACAATTATTAAGCTGAATTTCAGCCATAGTAAAAATCTTAATGTTTTGAAATATTTTCCAACTTTAAAATTATCTAAATATCTTAAAATTTAATAAAAAAATTCAATCAATCTAAATTATAATCAATTATTAAATAAGTTAAAATTTTACATAATATTTCTAATCAATTATTACATAAGTTAAAATTTTACATAATATTTCTATCAATTACTACATAAGAGAAAAATTTACGATAAAATTTTTATTGAGCTCTCTCATTTTATTTGTGAAAATTAAAACAAAATGGTTTTGATTTTCGTTGCATTGAGCGGCATGAGAAAGTAAATGCACCATCAAAGAAAATGTGCAACAAAGCGCCGTTTGAATAGTATTGTATATTGAATTGTTGACTTACATTCAATGCACCATCATGGAAAATGTGCAATGCGTCGTTTGAATAGTATCATATATTGAATTGTAATACTATATTGAATTGTTGTCTTACATTCGTAAAAAAATTATGAAGATAACTTTGATTAGTATTATGTTGAATATTACGAAGATAAATTTGAATATTATGTATTGTATATTGAATTTTTTATTAAAATATAAAAATTTAAGTATACATTTGTTATTTAAAAATCGATTGTTAATAATATTTTTTAAACTTCATTTTCGTTTCTATTAATTAATTATCAATTTTAACCAATAATCTAATAACCCTGTTGTTGATATGGTTGGAGTTTTTATATTCATTATTCTTTTAGTAACTATTATGAGGAAAAATGGAATAGAGACACATAAGAGAACCCTTCAACTAAAGGACATGTCAAGTTATAGTATAGAGGTCACATTCTGAGGGTCTTATGCAATAAACATAATCTAGAGCAATATGCCATCACAAACAACTTTCCAATAATTATTATAAAGTATGGAAAAATAATAAATTTCAATAAGATGTCAATTACTATAACCCCTTCATCTCATATTTACAACAATCATGATCTCAAAGAAACTCTATATTTGTAAACCTTGTTTAAGAAAACATTAACATGCCTCTAGTTCCACTCATTATCTGTAGATGGTGTTTCAAGAGGGCATCCTTCCATACGAAAGGAATTGTCTGCAAATGTCAAGGTCAACCATTAACATTAGTAACACTGAATGTCAAGGCTCACTCACTACAACATTAGAAGGAATGTGAATTTCACTATCATCCTCCTTCAAATGAAATGCAAAGATGTAAGACACTCCATATGTCTTCGAAAAAAGGAAGAGACACACCTTCATTCTCTAGCCTTTTCACAATTAAAATGGCAACCCTCAATCCATGCACCCCACCTAACAAATGTAAATACCAATCTTGATTGTCAATAAAATTAGATTCAAACTTGATCACTCCCTAGCTCTTTGCACCGAAGATGTGCATTCTACAACCCAACAGGGGAGAGATGTGTAACTCCTTCCGTGCTCATCTTATATTTGACATGTGTCCTTTATAAAAAAATACTAAAATATTATTAAAAATAACATGTCGGCTTAAATTAAAGTTAAATTATTTTGAATAGCATATACATAAAACAATATAAATTAGATAAACTAAAACCATAAACATTGGATTACACATGTCCTCAACATTTCCACTCTAAAAAAGGGTTTACACTTTGAGAGGTTTGATCTCTCTCGGTGCTTGGTAGATCCCCTTTTAGATGGATCAATGCTGGTTATCAATTCATTCTATTTGCCATATGTTGAGTGTATTATAATGTCTAAATTAATCCTCCTATTCTTTAATTATCAACCGGGGTTGGTAAGCTTAGAGTTGACACAAAATATATGCGAAGGCAGATGGGTTCTTATGGTGTCGTGGAAATATCTTAACAAACAAAAGATCGAAAGATCTTTCAAAATGAAAAACCGAGTCAAACTCCTAAAAATGCAATTATTAAAGTAATTAAACTAAAATAGAATAATAAACTAAATAAATGATAATATATTTTATAACTTTAAACTGAAATGCAATCAACAATTAACTATTCGAATGGGAAACTAGGGTACAAGGAGGACTTCACTTAGAAGCAACTAGAAAACTTAATAAGAAAAGCAAATGGAAAACTTAATAAATAAAACTTGATAAAACAAGCAAATATAAAACTTAATAAAAGAAATATCTTTAGGTTCTATCCTACAAGTTCTTTAAAAAATAACACAACATAAAAGAGACAACCTAAAAACATACTAAGGACAACACTAAATCTCACATACAAACAAATAAATCACTCTAAAAAGCATAAACGCAAAACAACACAACGATAAAACAAAATTAGAAATAATATTCAAGAAACAAAAACACAAGACAACTTAACACATATTTAAGGCGAAAAGAAATAAGGAAAATAATAAAACCTTAATGAATAACCTAAAAAAACAAACTTTAACTTTAATGTTAAACAAAACTATCATCTAAATATTACAGGCAAAACATAATTCAGACATTAACAAAACAGAACTAAAAACAATCTCAAAACACATAAAAACTAAAAACAGAACTAAGGGTTGAATGACAGACTAAACTGTGGGTCTGAAAGGGGTGGCTGAATAACATACTGAACAGGCTGCCTAAATGACAGTCTACATAGTTAAAATAGTAAAAACTAACCTAAATGAACTAATCTTCAGTTGAATTCATGTAGATGTAATTCTAATGCATAAAGACAATAAATAAACCTACTTCTTAAGCAAATTTAACAATAAAATAGACTTAAACAGATTCATAAACATAAGCATAAAGAAACCATTACATATTAATAAACTGAAATGTAATTTGCATAAACTGATAATTAAAATAGAATTGAAATAGACAAAATTAAATCTACTTGATTTGATAAACAAAAATCTATTTTATCTAACTTGCAAATAAACCAAGCAACAGACTGAAAATAAAATGACTGAAAGTAAAACTGGAAACAAACTATGCACGCATTTAACTATCTAATTCAGAAATAAAATCACATTACAGAAATAATAAAACAAATTGTGAATTAAACTAGCTACAACAGAAAAAGAAATGAAAGAAATAAACAAGAAAAGAAACCTCTGGTTGATGAGGGGCCCTCTCAATAATTAGGGGTGGTGCCTGGATAACTTCTACTTAAACGCAATCTTCAACAACAACACATACATCTCTTTATTCAAACGATGAAACAGAAATACAGTGCTTAAGAACAGATCAAAGCATGAACTGATTCTTCTTGGCTAGCCTAACTCTTCTAGCTAACTGAGCTCTCTCACAGAGGCTGCTATATATAATAATTTATAGAGATGATCAAGTCAACCCTTTAGTGGTCTACTGCTCTCTAAATTTAGTCAATCATAAAAGCACATAACAGTTTAGAGGACAACGCGCAGGAAACCTTCCTTCTTCAACGTGGTTCTGATCTTTTTAGTGGGCAGCGAACACACAAACTCCTCTTCATCATGAACGATCTTCAGATGTGGTGCACAAGTTCCTTTCTTATCGTAGCAGGTGGGATGATGGCGAACAGAGGAGAGCATAGTGGCGAATCTTCTAGAGCATGAGTTGAATGCATCAATCCAACGCATGGATTGTTGATGTGGTGGCGAGAAAAAGAGAATGCAAGATGACAAACTATCTAGAACACAGCTTCATCACCCAGACACGTGGATAACAGTTCGTTTGTAGGCTATTTCATGTTTTAATGCTCGGAATTAATTCTCAGCAGCGCGTAGTCTGATGGGCGATCTAGACAAAGAGCTGAACAGAAAACTAGGCTGTGAGCTGGATACGTTGGGCATCGATCTAGGGCGAACGGAGTATCTGTTTGCTAGTGCACTTCAGGGCCGCAGTCTACAACAACACATTTCAACATATGGAAAACCACCAGCGAGTTTCATGCAACAGACTGGATGACAAGCTAGACGTCGAGCTGGACATGCTGTGTGAAAGGTAGGATGAATGCGTTTCGTTTATTAATTTATCCCAAAAAGATTATAAAATATGCAAACAAATATATAAATCAGTTAATACATCAAATGCATTTTAATAATGCCATTTTTAATAAATAAAACCATAAAAAATGATAAATAAAAAAATTTCATATAAACCTTAAATACACTCATACCTGAGGCTAAATAATGATCCGCGTGTCACAAAATATACAAAAGATAATAAAACATGTGTTTAAATGAATAATTTAACTGCAAAACATGATAACAAATCTATGATCAACATTCTCCCAAACTAGAGAAATGTCAGGTCCCACTGAGAAAAAATAAAGAAAAACAATTTAGGAAGAAGGCAAACTAGCAACTGCCTTCAACTTGGGAGATGAAGAAGGTAATTTGAACTTCACTCTTTTAACCTGTAATTTAAAAATAACATATCATTCATGTCACACATTGTATGAAAGTAAAAAATGACTTTATTGGGTTTTTCAACATTCTTAATTTAACAGTTCTCAAGTTCAAAATAGTTTTATCATTTATAAGGTTTGAAATTAATTCAACCATGTACAAAGTAAAGCTTTGGGAAGGTTGAACATATAACACAAAAACATAAATCACATTTTCAATAACAAAAATAATAATAATTTTCATGCATGATTGGGTAAGAGAATAGGATTATTAACAGTGAAATGGAAGTAAAAGCTATTTATCCAAAAACAAAATTTAGTTAGGAAATTTTAATCATAAGTGCTATAATATCACCATTTTTACTTAGATCGCTATTTGATATTTCATTTTCCTTCATTCGATCATCCATATGGTATTCCACATTGAATTTTGCTGTAAAAATATACTTCAAACTATAACCAAATTCTACTGTTTACATTCCTGGAAATACTTATCATTTGTTAGATATTAATAGATTTATCATTAAAAAAAATCTAATTTTTTAACAAATCAAATCCATCTTCCCCCAAACCAAATATATGGCGTGTCTTCAAGCCATACAGAGAGAAGAATTGATTGTTCCAGAAAAATAGAAAGAGTGCTAGCATGCTGTGAAGTATTTTTAAGAAAAACTAACTAGTAATTGGAAATGGTTAAGAAATGTATATTCATGAAAAATAGAACAATGCTTAGAAATACCATGTAAATGAGAATAATATAATCAAAAAAAGAACATAGAAAAAACTAGCCATCCATGCCTCATTGTAAAGATATCATGTCATCATAAAATATTTTAAGTGTACCCCGAAGTGTGTGAGATTTACAGCTATGGGTCCCATTTATAAGATAATGATATCTTAGGTATATACGGAATTAGACGACCGAGGAAAATTCAACTTAGAGCTATTCTCAAAAGACATTATAAACAATTGGCCATGACATAATTGTTTTGAAATTTTTTTAATATTATTTTACGAACTATGTGCATAGTGGTGTATTAACCATATCTCTTTTACTAAATATTTCCCTGCTGCCAGTAGGCATGTTCAGTACTTCGGCGGGTTTATCTTGGTACCATGCAAGCATAGCTCCACTGCCAGCGATCCTATACAGTACCTCGACGGGTTTACTTGCATTTATCGAGCTTCCTGTTGTAAGGTTTTTATTTAGCATTGACTCGCTACCAGGAGGCCTGTTCAGTACCCCGATGGGTTCTCCTTGTATAATGATATTAAATATATGGAAGCCGATTGGTACTAGAGCATGTTAAATCCTGCTAAACACATAATTCAATTTTTTTCAAAATAAAGTTATAAGTAATTTCATAATGGACAGACTCATAAAACATGTCAAAAGAGACTAAATTGAAGCTATTCTTTAACCTAATAGTCCTTCTTCTTTATAAAGTAAAGTAATGTTCCCCATAGACAAAAATTCCACTTACTTTCGAGTTATCACCAAAAATACTCAAGAGACAAGTTTTGATAAAAAGTATAGGATGAACTAGTAATCCATAGGTGAAAAAAATAATGTTGTGAAAAATATGATAATGAAAGTGGGTCTTATCAAGCAACTATTTAAAAGAATAAATCAGAAATATACATGTCTGAATCAAAATACCAAAAACTATATGAATCATAGAAGAACTGGTTAAGTATGATATACAAAGGACTGATATAAAAATTTATCAGTATAAGCTGCAAATTTCTAAAGAACCCCAAAAAAGGTTAGAATACTTGATGCATATTTTAGCATACTTTCTTTGTCCAAGTAATATTCCGTTAGCTGCTCCTAGAGATAATATACTTGTAATCAAACTGCAAAGCCACTTTTTAGATGATTCAATTTATTCATAAAGACATAAAAGAAAAAGAGTCTTATGTAGACAACCTATTAGAAATGACTCTTATTTAGTCAAAGCAACAATCACATATTTACATATATACAAGTGATAATAACCCAAAATATTTTTCAAGGATCAGGAGGACTAGAAATAGCTTCCCCTTCAACTAATTCCATTTCATTTTGCTGCAAAACATTATGTATGAAATCCTGTTTAGATGTCGGTTGGTGATAGAGCCTAAGTATATGTCCATTTACTACAAAGGAAGTTTCTGAGCCATCAATTGTTTTAATTTTTACTAATCCATTGTAAAAAGATGTAACTAGTTCGTATGGACCCATCCAACTGGTAGTTAATTTCTATTTAAAATTTTTAAACCGTGAATCAAATAGTAGTGCCCAATCTCCAGGTATTAAAAGGATTTTACTCAATAAATTTATCATGCCATGTTTTTCGTTGATTCTGTATTAACATTGTTCTTTGGAGTGCATCTTGTCTAATTTCGTCTAATTCATTAATCTGTAATATTTGTTGTTTCTGTGCTTCATCCAAATTCATGCCTAATTGTGCTTCCATACGAAAAGTTTTAACTTCAAATTCAATAGGTAAAAGGACTTGTTCACCATATACTAACTCATAGGGGGTATGTCCAATAGTGTTTCTCCATGTTATCCTATAGGCCCATAAAGCCTCGGGGAGTCTATCTGCCCAGTCCTTATGATGTAAGTGAATGGTCTTAGTTAAAATGGATTCTAATACTTTATTAGTTGATTCTACCTGACCATTAGCCTAAGGGTGATAAGGTGAATATTTGTAATGTCGAATACCATATTTCGTATTAAGTTCTTTCATTAATTTAGAAGTAAATTGAGTACCTTGATTTGTGAAAATTTCTCTAGGTACACCAAACCGGGTGAATATTTCTTCATATATGAATTCTACCACCGATTTCTCTGTGGCTCTAAATAAATCTTTAGCTTCTACCCACTTGGTGACATAGTCCGTGCAAACTAAGATATATTTCTTTTTATGAGACATGGGAGAAATTGGTCCTACAAAATCAAGAGCCAATTTCTCAAAGGGTTCAATCATAACTTGGGGTTGTAAAGGCATTTGATCAGATGACGTAAGTCTACCTATTCTTTGGAAACTATCGCATCCTTTAACATATTTGGAAGCATCCTTAAAAATGCTTAGCCAATAATAAACATAATGTAATACTTTATATGCCATCCTCTTGTCAAAAAAATGTCCTACACATGGTCCATCATGGCATGCATGGAGGATGTCTATTATTTCATCCTCCTGTAGACATCGTCGAATAATAAGATCTGGACCAGTGTGGAAGAGATCGTTATCAACCCAAGAATAATTGGAACTCTGAACTATAATACGACGCTTCTCATGTGGGGATAAATGGTTTGGTATTTTCCCAATTGCTAAATAATTGGCAATATCTGCAAACCAAGGGGTTTGAACAGATACAACAAATAGATGTTCATTAGGAAAAGTGTCGTCAACTGGTTTAGTATTGTCTTTATGTTGAATACGGGAAATGAAATCTACTACGAGATTTTCTTTACTAGGTCGGTCAATGATAGTAATGTTAAATTCTTGCAATAAAAGAAGCCACCAGGTCACTCTACCATTGGTAATTGGTTTATTCATTAGAAATCTAATGACAGGGTGATCGGTATGCACAAAAAATTCATATCCTATGATATAATGACGAAATTTATTAATAGAATAAACCACTTCCAAAAATTCCTTTTCAGTAATAGTATAATTTAATTCAACAGGGGTCAAATTTTTGCTAATAAAATAGATGGCATAAGGTGCTTGTCCTTCTTTCTGGCCAAGAACTCCTCCTATGGCCGTATAAGAGGCATCGGTAGATATGTGAAAAGGGAGGGATCAATCGGGAACCCTAAGTATTGGTGCCACTGATAATTTATCTTTTAGGATTTCAAAAGCATTTTGACAAGATTCTGTCGACTGGAATTATGAGTCCTTTGTAAGTAACTTAAACATTGGTGCATCTTTTTTAGTGAAATTTTCAATAAAGTGACGTTAATAGCCTGCATGACCAAGGAAGCTTCTTACCTCTTTCTGAGTTTTGGGAGAGGGAAGGACAACAATTACTTCGATCTTAGCAGGGTCTACCTTAATTCCTTGGGAAGAAACATGGTGTCCCAAAACTGTACCTTCTGTAAGTAACATTCTACATTTGTCGTGACTGAGGGATAGATTCGTTTCTTGACATCAGATCGAGACCTTCTCAAGGTTGTCAAGGGCTTCTTGAAAAGTATTACCATAAGTCGTAAAGTCATCCATGTAAACCTTCACACAGTCATGTATAAGATCAAAAAATATTCCTAAGACTGTTTGCTGGAAAGTGGCAGGTGCATTACATAAGACAAATGGAAAAATTCGATAAGCATATGTTCCCCAAGGGCATGTAAAAGTGGTTTTGTCTTGATCCTTCGGTGCTATTAAAATATGGTTGTAACCACTATACCCGTCAAGAAAGGAAAAATATTGCTTACCTGACAGAGTATCTAATACTTGATCAATAAAAGGTAAAGGAAAGTAGTCTTTAAGTGTAGCTTTGTTTAGTTCCCTAAAATCAACATAAATACGCCATTTCCATGTAACTTTATTTGGGACTACTACTAAAGGAGATACTCATTTACTATCGCAGATAGGATAGATGAAACCAACAGTGAGGAGTTTTTGTAATTCTTCTTTTACTATATCCTTTAGAGCAGGATTCATCCTCCTCTGTGGTTTCCTTACAGGTGCCATGCTTGGATCCATATAAATATTGTGAATATAGGTATCGAGCTGTATACCCTTCATATTGATGTATTCCCATGCAAATGCTCCAGCTTGTTTCTTAAGAACTTTAAGTAGTTGTGCTTGTTGGTTTTCACTTAGTCCCGCATTTATATGTCGAAATTTTTCAGGGCCAACCTCACAAGTATGGTATATGGTCCTGTATGCTCTTCACTTGTGAAGAAATAAGGTGTTTATGTAAACATTGAGAGAGCCATATTCTCTTGAAACTCATATCCAAAAATCTGATCGAGTTGAGAAAAGGACTAAGGTAAATCTGTACAGGCTGTTAAAGAAACAATCTAGTTTAATACCATATCAGTGGTCTGCTCCTGAAGTGGCAAGGAAAAATCACTAGGAAGGGAGAGATCATCAAAGTATTCAGACCATGAAAAATTTAACCACCATGAATTTTCAGTTATTGGTTGTGCTGGGGGGTATAAAATAAGTCTTTGTGTGGACAACCCATTGGAAATAGTCATCCCTACATCCTATAAAAGCATTTGCAGTAGCTAACCATGGTCTTCCCAAGATAATAGGATGTCTTTTAGAAGGATCCTTTGATTCTACGACCATAAAGTCGATAGGGTATTCCCATGAGGCTATTGATACAACAATGTCATCCAAGACTCCAACAAGTTTTACCGTAGTGCGGTCTGCTAGTTCTAGGATGGAAGGAGTAGGTCGGAGAAATTGTCCTAACTGTAAATATTCTAAAACTGCGGTGGTCATCATGTTAATGACAGATCCTAAATCGATTAATGTATTCTCTATGGAGGTGGTGTTTATAATTATAGTCACTATTGGGGCTTCTGGATTTGTATATTTTGCAATTCGGGAATGACTTGTCATACATTCAAACATTTCTCCTATAACATGAATTGGAAGAGGGTCCTTTTGCTTCTTTCCTGGGCGTTTAATACATAGCTCTTTTATTACCTTACTATAGATTGGTATATCTTTGATAGCTTGAAATAGAGGGATTTTAATATAGATATTCTTTAATTCATTAAAAATGTTATACTCTGGATGAACTACATGTTTTTATATTACTAGCCTTTCTGGAAATGGAGGAATTCTTTTCTCCTGAATAGTTTCTTGTGGAGGATGGGTTGTATTGGAACCTTTGGAATATTCACATCCTCCAAAATAGCATCATTCACGGGTTCACTTGAATCTTCTTCTTCTTCGTTTGGTTCCTGAATGATGATTGATGACTTGGGTTTATTATTCACAACTCTTCCCAATTATAATTGAATTTCATGTACAGGTACAGTCGAAATAAGGTATGATGGAAGAGCTTGCAACTCAATACTGTTAAGAGCTTGAGTTGGTTTATTATTAGGGTTAGGTATTGTCTGTGCAGGTAATAATCTCAGTCGAGGATGATTTGCATTCTAAAAGTGATGAGGTTGTTGTGTGATAAAAGGAACTGGAGGTACAAATCCAGGTAGCATTTGCTGGAAGTTTGTTTGATTATGAGGATAAGGATGATTAGGTGCAGGGACAGGTTGTGGCTGAGGATATGGTTGTCCTCTCCATCCTTGTGACCAATATTGTTTTTGAGGAGGAGGATACTGAGGTGGCTAATTCTACCAGCTTGAATTGTTTCATTGTTGAGGTGGTTGATATGGATGATAATAGAGTGGAGGTTGTGGTGGAAAGTTTGGATATGCTGGTTGGTCTGTAGGTTTCCAAGGAGGCCTCCTAGATTTTTCAGCTACATCCCCACTCTTATAGATGGATTGAAACCTAGGAAAAGATGGAAAATTATCCGTTGGATGCTCTTCTGTATAGATGTGACATACAGAGATGTTGTTTAATGGACATTCCCTTTGAGGATGTTTAATTCTACATCTTGGACAAAATATACTCATTGTTTCTCGTTCTTCATCCTGCCTCTTCTTGGCTTGTAAATCATCTAGTTGAGAACCCATTGCTCCTAAGATATCAGTCTTAAAATTATCCAACAGGTTTCCTAACTCTACTCTTGTAACTCCACCTGAACTAGGAACATTTCCTCTTACATTTCTACTAAAAGGCTCTCGAAATTTTTTCGCAACTTTCCCCCTACTCCCAGAATAATTTTCACATCTCACTGATTTATGCAAAAGTTTTATGAGAAATATCACCAGCTACCATGAGATTAAGACTTTCTAACAAGTCCTTGAAGATCCCCTTAAGGAAAAGTGTACGTACTGCTTCTTCTCAGAGGTCATTATATTTAGACTTATGTAATATATAAATGAACCTTTCGAGATAATCCTCCAGGATCTTGTCTTCAAGTTGTTGTATTTTGAATATATCATGTCGAGAATCCTTAGGTTTGTAGTATTCTTGATATTTTCACAAAAATGAAGTTTTCATATCATCCAAAGTCCTGATAGTGAATTCTCCCAATCCCACGAACCATCTTAAGGAGAAATCCTTTAGTGTAGCGGGAAAGAGTTTTAGTTTGTGAGCGTCTTGTAGATAATTGTAACTCCTACAAAGGATATCGAACTCGAACAAAAATGTGTTCGGATCCTCATTACTTTTTCCATAAAAAGTAGGTAAGGAGGAATGAGGAATGTTTTTCATAGTTGCATCCTACATTGTATCTAAAATAGGGAACCCAAAGGTAGCCTCACTTCAATTTTCTCCTTCTCCTTCTTCATTTCTAACTTCATCATGGTCTTCGTTTTCTCCCTGTCTCTCCATATAAGTTGGATTCTTAACGTAAATATACTTAGGATGATCCTTTCGAGGTGATAATGGAGCACCCTAATGTTCTTTTTCGGGAGAGATCTTCCTCTGATCAACTGTATTTTTATTGAATCCTAGAGGGATAGTAGGTTGTATTGTAGAAGTTTCAATTTGCGAGATAACTGGATCTAGTGAGGTTCCAAAGAGAGCTTTCACTTGAGTAGGATCAACAAAGTTAATGAAATTCGAATCTTGTACTAGTGAAAAAGTTGTGTTAACTAGATTTGAAACTAGTGGAGGGATGGAGGTTTCTAATGGTTGATCCTCTTGAACTTCCTTAGGAATGGGGTCCCTAGGAACTTTTGCCAAGGTTCCCTCTCCTTCTATGGCTTCTCCAGTAAGATCTTCTAAAAGAGACTCCTTAGGTTTCAGGGTAGAACTACTTCCTATAGGTGTCTTTCGATACCTTTCTGGTGAGTTAGTAGTTGGGGAATTACGTCCCCTACTGTAGAAGGTAAGGACTTCAATAAATTTTCTGGTCTTAACAAATCTACCTCGAGGATCTCTAAATCTACTCATGAAAAAATTTTAAACTAAAGAAAACCTATGCTACTACTGTTGTTGGATTTGGGGGCGCCTGTTATAACAGATGCGCAGGTTCTTACCTCTCATCTTACCGCTCCCCTGCTACCAACCTATTGCTAAGCTTCATAAATAATTCTACTTTACCTTACAGAAAAACTCCCCAGCAATGACGCCAAAAGTGTTGGGTGTATTATAATGTCTAAATTAATGCACCTATTCTTTAATTATCAACCGGGGCTAGTAAGCTTAGAGTTGACACAAAATATATGCGAAGGCAGAGAGGTTCTTATGGTGTCATGGAAATATTTTAACAAACAAAAGATCGAAAGATCTTTCAAAATGAAAAACTGAGTCAAACTCCTAAAAATGCAATTATTAAAGTAATTAAACTAAGATAGAATAATAAACTAAACAATTGATAATATATTTTATAACTTTAAACTGAAATACAATCAACAATTAACTATTCGAATGGGAAAATAGGGTACGAGGAAGACTTAACTTATAAACAACTAGAAAACTTAATAAAAAAAATAAGTAGAAAACTTAATAAAGAAAACTTGATAAAACAAGCAAGTAGAAAACTTAATAAAAGAAATATCTTTAGGTTCTATCCTACAAGTTATTTCAATAATAACACAGCATAAAAGAGACAACCTAAAAACATACTAATGACAACACTAAATCTCACATACAAACAAATAAATCAATCTAAAAAGCATAAACACAAAACAATACAACAATAAAACAAAATCAGAAATAATATTCAAGAAACAAAAACACAAGACATCTTAACACATATTCAAGGTGAAAAAAAACAAGGAAAATAATAAAACCTTAATGACCTAAAACAACTAAACTTTAACTTTAATGTTAAACAAAACTATCATTTAAATATTACAGTCAAAACATAATTCAGACATTAACAAAACATAACTAAAAACAATCTCAAAACACATAAAAACTAAAAATAGAACTAAGGGTTGAATGACAGACTGAACTGTGGGTCTGAAAGGGGTGGTTGAATAACAGACTGAACAGGTTGTCTGAATGACAGTTTGCACAGTTAAAATAATAAAAACTAACCTAAATGAACTAATCTTCAGCTGAAGTCATGCATATGCAATTCTAATGCATAAAGACAATAAATAAACCTACTTCTTAAGCAAATTTAACAATAAAATAGACTTAAACAGATTCATAAACATAAGCATAAAGAAACCATTACATATTAATAAACTAAAATGTAATTTGCATAAACCGATAATTAAAATAGAAATGAAATAGACAAAATTAAATCTACTTGATTTGATAAACAATAATCTATTTTATCTAACTTGCAAATAAACCAAGCAATAGACTGAAAATAAAATTACTAAAAGCAAAATTGGAAACAAACTATGCACGGAGTTAAGTATCTAATTCATAAATAAAATTGCATTACAGAAATAATAAAACAGACTATGAATTAAACTAGCTACAACAAAAAAAATGAAAGAAATAAACAAGAAAAGAAACCTCTGGTTGATGAGGGGCCCTCTCAGCAATTAGGGGTGGTGCCTCGCTAACTTCTACTTAAACATAATCTTCAACAACAAAACATACATCTCTTTATTCAAATGATGGAACATAAATACAGTGCTTAAGAATAGATCAAAACATGAATTGATTCTTCTTGGCTAACCTAACTCTTCTAGCTAACTGAGCTCTCTCATAGAGGCTGCTATATATAATAATTTACAGAGATGATCAAGTCGACCCTTTAGTGGTTGGTTGTTCTCTAAATTTAGTCAATCATAAAGACACATAACAGTTTAGAGGACAACGCGTAGGAAACCTTCTTTCTTCAACGCGGTTTTGATCATTTTAGTGGGCAGCGAACACACAGGCTCCTCTTCAGCGTGAACGATCTTCAGATGTGGTGCACAGGTTCCTTTCTTATCGCAGCAGGTGGACTGATGGCGAACAGAGGAGAGCATAGTGGCGAATCTTCTAGAGCGTGAGTTGAATGCATCAATCCAACGCGTGGATTGTTGATGTGGTGGCGAGCAAAAGAGAATGCTGGCTGGCGAACTATCTAGAACAAAGCTTCATCACCCATACACGTGGATAACAATTCGTTTGCAGGCTGTTTCATGTTTTAATGCCTGGAATTAATTCTCAACAGCGCGCAGTATGATGGGCGATTTGGACGAAGAGCTGAACGAAAAGCTGGGCCGTAAGCTGGATATGCTGGGCGTCGATCTAGGGAGAACGTAGTGTCTGTTTGCTGGCGCGCTTCAGGGCTGTAGTCTACAACAACACATTTCAACATCTGGCAAACCACTAGCGAGTTTCACGCAACGAACTAGATAATAAGATGGACATCGAGCTGGACATGTTGTGCGAAAGGCAAGCTGAATGCGTTTTGTTTATTAATTTAGCCTAAAAAGATTATAAAATCTGCAAACAAATATATAAATGAGTTAATACATCAAATGCACTTTAATAATGTCATTTTTAATTAATAAAACCATAAAAATGATAAATAAAAAGATTTCATATAAACCTTAAATACACTCATACCTGAGGCTAAATAATGATTTGCGTGCCATAAAATATACAAAATATAATAAAACATGTGTTTAAATGAGTAATTTAATTGCAAAAAAAGATAACAAATCTATGATCAACACCATCGATTACATGGGTTTCTATTTCTTGCTTATTAGTACTTGTAACAAATTTTTGCTTTCAATTTTATTAACTACTATGCTTATCATAAATTCGCTAAACTTAGTTTCAACACATAAAATTATATTCTCTACATACACACAACTTTCTCTCATTTACAATATATCAAAATTCGTAATAGCATTTCATTACCCCTTAGTGTGTTACGTGCACCGTCCTAGATTATGTTGCAGTATGGCCCAGGAGATATAAAAGTCCACACATCAATTTCATTTCCCCTTAGTGTGTTACGTGCACCGTAGTGGATTATCTTGCAGTATGAACCATGAGATATAAAAGTCCACAAATCAATTCATGTAAACGTCTTCAAATATCCTCCACAAATCCGTAGGCTTGAAAAAAAAAATCTTTGGTAATATAATTTTTGAAAACGACCTTTCAGCTAGAGCCACGAGTGCTAGTGTAAGTAAGATAGTCAACATGAATTTAGTTAATTGTTAAAAGTGAGATGTTCGGTAAAAAACATATGTTTTTTTGGAAGAGATTTAAGTCTTTGAAAAATATCTTTTAACAATAAATTTAATATATTTTATGTTTTAGATAAAAATAATTTATATTTCTATACTCTAACCTAATTTAATCGAAAAATCATAAAAAAAAAATATAAACATTTCTAAATATTAGATACAAAATACAAAATGTTAAGTCACCATCTCATCTAAGACTTCTAAATGCATGCGTTGCACAACCTCACCTAGATAAGTACAAATAACGGTTTTAAGAAAAATGTGACATGGCATATGTACTAAGGTAAGACATCAATTTTAGCTTTTAATTGACAATGACATGCTTGAGGCTTAGTTTTTGAAAGCGTGGTCATTTTTTTATTCTATAAATTTGATCTCTGAAGTGGTCTACACATATTATATTAGAGTTTACATCTCATTTTTTTTTCATAGGTAATACTAATTTGTAAAGAAAACATGTGATTCGTAATCTGCAAAAAATACATGTGATTTTGTATATTTAAAATATTATTATTTCTTTTAATATGATAAACGTTTTGAATGATAATTGTATATGACTTAGAATTTTGTATGAACATATTAGAAGTTAAACCTTTATATTTTTTTTTATGCAGAAACACACATTATTATTAATCATGGAATATTTTTTCAATGGACTATTATAAAATATATTTCTCTAGGCGAGGGCATATATCACTTTTTAATGGACAAGTGGCAATGAGCATGCATCATGGTAGAACGTGAGAGGGAGGTCGAAGGGACATTAAAGGTCTTGATTGGTTGAGCTTTCTATTCAATAAGCAAGTCTATAGTTTATGGTGGCTAGGGTTTTGGTTCTTGGATGAGCGACTACCCACGGTGGCAGCTTTCTTAGGCGTCCCTATGCTCGATAACTTGCTTTTGGAGCATTTATGCTGTCCGCTTCTTGCTTTTAGGGTTTTATTTTGAACTTTTCTTGGTTGT
This sequence comes from Pseudotsuga menziesii, assembly GCA_001517045.1. Taxonomy (NCBI): domain Eukaryota; kingdom Viridiplantae; phylum Streptophyta; class Pinopsida; order Pinales; family Pinaceae; genus Pseudotsuga; species Pseudotsuga menziesii. The sequence continues at coordinate 581,106 of LPNX010487204.1, forward strand.
CTTTTTCTTTCTTAGTTTTCTTTATTTTTTATCGGTTTTTAACCGTTTGTGCATGGAGTTCGCCCTTCTCGCGGAGGTCCTAGTATCAACCATGTTTATCAAAAAGTGGGAACTATCTTTGTTTATTTTGTCTCGTAGCGGTTGTGGTCTTCTGTTTCAGCACTGTTGGAGGCCTTTCCGTGCTCCACACAGTTTTTATTATTCATTGTTAGTCAAAGGTTTTTCCCAGTCAGAGAGAAGGGTCTTTCTATTTTGTCTTAAGCAGTGCTGGAGGTTTCCCTGTTTTTTCTCGCTGTCTTTTATATACCTCATGTCAGTATCAGTCTTCTTTTGGTCAGAGGGGGACGGACTCGTAAGGGCATTCTGGATAAAGGTCTGAACACCTTTTCATCTTCTTGTCGGTTGATCATTGAGGCTCCCTTTTTGTATTGTTTCCTTCGGTCTCTGTGGTAAAGCATCTCTGGCCATCCTTTGAGTACCAGTACTTTGATGGTCACTGTTTATTTCTTGGCTGGAGAGAAGGGTAGCTCCGTTTTTTGCAGTTTCAATATTCATTCTATGTTAGGGTGGTGGGGGTTTGCGGTTTTCTTCTCCGGTTTCTGCACCACTGTGCCCTCTTCTTCTATATTAGGTCTGTCGGTATTTTATCTTAGGTCTCCAGTTTCTATACCACTGTGCTCTCTCTGCCTTAGGGTTTTTTTATTCCGTCTGGGCTTGTTTTTCTTCGATGCTTTTTTTGGTGGAGCGCCTCGTTATGGGTTCTCTCTTGTTAAATGGGTCCACCTCCTTAAATGACAGTTCCCAACCGCCACTGGTTGTTGGCTCCTCATCTTTCTGCCAACGTAGAAATACAAAAGCGGTTAAAGCCCTAGCGACAAAACAAGTTACGTTCTGGTGAGAGATGTATACATGGAAAAAGTTGAGGCTCTGTGCTGCAAAGCTCTAGTCAGTTTCTTGGAGTAATGTAACTTGAGCAAAAATGACTGGGTAGAATGTGTGACCCTCCATTGGAATCCACTCATTGACTAAGGGAGCCTCCCTTTATGGCATCTCAGAATGAATTCCAAGTGGGTATGGCCGAGAACATGGAGGGTTCCTCCTCCTTCTTTCTCTCACAGTAGGTTTCCCACTAGTCCTTGACATGGGGGGCAGCTTTGAGTAGTGAAAAAGTAATCTTTTCTCGGTCAGAAAAGTACTGAACCGAGAAATATCATTCGAATAGATTCAACCATCTATCTACGATGTCTGCATCTATTCGATCATCAAATAGTTGAAGTTTACTTGTACCTCCAGAGTGGCTGCTAGATGCAGATGCACTACCAGTGGGAAGTCGTTGAAGGATCTGGGCAAATTTATCCATCATTGTGTTCCTTTGTTTTTCAAGGGCCTCCTTGAGTAACATTTTGATAGGATATTTTGCGCCCTCGTCTTTCTTTTTGTCCCCCATGGGAGGCCATCGGGATTTGCGAGGCTGATCTTGCAAAGGTTCCATCAGATCGAGCCCTAACTCTTTATACCCCGCCCTCGTTGGGGACATGCAAAGAAGGACCGAGAAAGAGCAGATTGCTCTGATACCACTGATCCAGATTTATGCAAGAACGCAATAGAATACACAAATAACCATAGAAACAAATATGCAGCGGAAATAACACTTCATTTCATTAATCAAAGAACTGAAACTTGTTTACATACAGAATGGAAATAGACTAGCTAGAGTGTTGGTAGCTTATCTCTGAGAAGAGATGTGGCGGCTACATGCCTCTGAACTCTGTGTTACAATGAGGATCGAAGGCCTATATATTATTGAGAAACAATGGAAACCCTACACATCTAAAAGCCTAACCCTAGGAGGTGAAACGCCAGAATGTGGGCCTCATTGGGTAACTTGGTACATCAATTTCTCGGGGTCATAACTTTTGGCATACTACCTTCGTTTAATGCACATGATACATCGTTAGAAAGATCTATTCAAGGAATACATGCATAAATGTCAAATATTGAGTCCAGAACAAATTCATATTGTCTTGACCATTTGATGCTGAAAAAACGTCGTTTAGGGCCTCAAAATGGCTCCGGAAGTGTAGGACCCGAAAACTGCCAAAAATAGTAAATTTTTCTACAATTAAGGAAATTGGAAAAACTAAAAGAAACAATGGTGGGGGTCCAAGTGGAATAGGTGGGTGGCCACCAATATCCTCCTGGATAAGGCTATTATCCTTCTCGCTAACCGGTGGCTGGTATTTGTTTTTCTGGATGAAAACAATGCCTCGCTTATTATTGGATCCCTTTAGACCATTAAAAAAGGCTCTCTGGTTATGAGTTGGTGGCATACTAGCTTTAATCCTCTACGGGAAAGGGTGGTTAAAGGACATCTTTGGGTTTTACTTCCTTCTCTTCCGTTCCCTCTCTGGAGCAGAGATGTGTTGAAGGGTATTGCGAACTCTCTGGGACACTCTATGGCAGTAGAGTAGGATTTTCAGCTCACTTTTGATAAACGTATGGATTGGGTATTCTTCGAATTGGATGTCTCATAGGGGCTTCCTGCGGAAATTGATATCATCAGTAATAATAAGGTTATCTGGAAAAGGCTGGACTATTTGAAGGTACCTTTTTGTTATAACTTCTGCTAGGATATTGGCCACCTTCGTCGCTCTTGTCCGTCTCTCCTATATGGCACTTCCTAGTCTGGAAAAAAAAGAACACCGTCTCTTTCTTTGCATTTTCCTTCGGATGAGGATCCCTCTACTAAGGTTTGCGCACCCCCGTCACAGGAAGGTATGTATAACTCCCTTTCTCCTTTTCTTTGTAAGGACTTTACTAAGGGTGAAATTCTCTTTATAGAGGATGTGGAAAATTATACATCTCTTGTTAGTTTGTCGCATGGTGTTACTTCTGAGGCTCTCTGGAAGTTGGTTTCGAACCAGGGTAATGCTTCTAGTCTATTTCCTTTTCCTCTTGCCCCTTTTCTGTCTAATTCTATTTTTGAACCTATAGCCTTCTTAATCCCGTTTGAAAATGACTCTGTAGTTCCTAGAGATCATGTACACTTAACACCTTCCCCTTCTTCGCCCTTTGTTGCATCTCCTCATTTTTTTGCGGAGGACTTTCCCCCTCTTACTAAGCTGTCGAAAGCACCTGACCCTGTTATCAGCCCGAGGGACTCTCTCTCCTTTGGAAAATCGCCTCTCCTAAAATACCTCAATATCTTCTCATACAAGTCTCATCTCTCTACCTCTACCCTCCCCCTGGAATCGATAAGGTATGAAAATGTTACAATTCGAAGATCCAGGAAGAAAAAATGTCGTTTAGGGCCTCAAAATGGCTCCGGAAGTGTAGGACCCGAAAAATGCCTAAAGTAGTAAATTTTGCTACAATTAAGGAAACTGGAAAACTAAAAGAAACAATGGTGGGGGTCCAAGTGGAATAGGTGGGTGGCCACCGATATCCTCCTGGATCATTCCTTCCTCCTTAGGAAGCAATGGTCCCCATTTCATTGAGTTCCTCCATGAGATGAGGAAACTTCTGCTGAACTTGGTCTTTGGTGAGCCACTTTCCCTGGTGAAGGAGTTGGCCTGCTTTGACAACTCAATATAGCTGTATCTTTTGCTGGCAGGTGTTCTTGATCTGTGTGTCCATAATCTGATCAGTTGTGGCTTGTTCCATGCAGTCGAGGTTTAACTCTATTGGTGTGAGTTGTTCTGCCACATCTGATGTGTTCAGTAGAGGTGGAAAGTAGGGCCGAAGGCAATCCACATTGAACACCGGGTGCAGACCAAGGAATGGTGGAACACTGAGCTCGAATGCATTGTCCCCAACATCCTTGGTGATGGTGTATGGCCCATATTGGAGCGGGTGAAGCTTGCGGTGGAGTCCAGTAAGGCGCTCCTTCTGCAAATGTAGACACACTTTGTTGCCCACTTGGAAGTTGTGTTGCACCCGATGATGATCATGCTGCTGCTTGTACTTAGCATTGGATATGTCCAATATGTCATGAACCTGTTGGCGAATGTGCTGAATGTGCTCAATGAAGCTGTTCGCCTTGGAAACTTCAGACTGGACATGAGTTGAATAAGCCTGAGTAGCTACAAATGGCATGGCTACATCAATGGGATATAGTGGCTAGAATCCCAAGGCCACCTAAAAGGGGATGTGGTCGGTTGAGTTGTGGAGGGCCTAGCTATAGCTATGTTGTACATAGGGGAGGCTCTCATCCCATGTGTGTGGATGCTTTGAGTTGTGCATGCACAAAATGTGCATGATCATCCTGTTGACGACCTTTGTCTGGCCATCAGTCTCGGGATGGAAAGCTATGGACTTTATGATCTTGTTGTCTAGCATTGACCATAGGATATACCAGAATGTACTAAGGAACCTGCTGTCTCGATCTAAGATTATAGACTGTGGGATCCCAAAGTGTACCCACACTTATTCAAATAAGAGTTTAGCAGTGGCTTATGCTATGATATTCTTCTTATAGGCTACCATTATGGCCATCTTTGAGAATCTGTTGATGACCACGAACACACAGTCATTGTCATGCTTAGTAGAAGGAAGGCTCGACATGTAATCCATGGAGATGGATTCACAAGGTCCACTAGGGGTAGGCAATAGATTATAGAGGCCTTGCTTCTTTATGGATGGTTTGGTAATGGCGCAAGCAGTGCAGGATCGGATGTACTTCTCGACGTCCTATCGAAGGTTCGCCCAATAGAAATAATTATGCAGTAATGCCACTATTTTCTCGACCCCAAAATTCCCAGTGACCTGACTGTAATGTGCTTCCCAAATCATTTTGGCATGCTCGCTTGAAGGAACACAAAGGTGTCCCATGTGACATAGTAGTGCATCCTGGAGGTGAAAATTTGGAACTTGGTTTCCCTCCAAGAGTGTCCTATATGTGTGGCTGAATTCTGGATCGCTCTTATAGAGAAGCGGCCAATCAGAGGTCTCGTGCCCACAAGAGTTGAGCACAGTGGTTATCGCCACGATCAGTGGTCGGCTAAGGAAGTATGCAACATTATTGGTGCTTCCCTTCTTGTACTTGATGTTCAAATGAAACTGTTGTAGATATGTGGACCACTTCTGATGGCAATCATTCTGTAACTTCCCTTGTGTCTGTATGAACTGTATGGGTTGGTGGTCTATGTGGATGATCATTTCCTTTCCCAAAATGTAATGCATCCATTGTAGGCAAGCATGTACAATGGAATACATCTCTTTGTCATAAGTGGGATATTTGTGGACTGTGTCGGACAGTGTCTCACTATGATATGCCACTGGATTCCCTTGTTGAGTAAGGAATGCCCTAATAGCATAGTCAAAGGAATCTGTCTCGATCTCAAATGGTTGTTGCAAGTCTGGTAATGTGAGCACTTGGGCACATCAGAGGTGATGTTTCAATTCTGCAAACACCTTCTGTTGAGTTTTCGACCAAAAGAAATTTTCTTTTGCTCCTCCCTTGGTGACTTGACTCAAAGGCCAAGTGATATGAGAGAATCCCAACACGAACCTACGGTAGAAATTAGCAAGACCCAGAAAGCTACGAAGCTCTGTTAGAGTAGTTGGGGCTGGCCAATCTCAAATGACTTCGATCTTGGTTGGATCCACATGTACTCCATACTCATTAATAATGTATCATAGATACTGAACTTGGGTCATGCCAAAAGTGCACTTGTCCAAATTGGCACACAACTTGTTCTTCTGCAGTGTTTGGAGGACCTGTTGGATGTGGTGGAGGTGATCTTCCCAAGTCTGGATGAATATCAGGATGTCATCCAAGTACACTACTACAAATGAGTTGGTGAATGGCCGCAAGATGTCATCCATCAATCTCATGAAGGTTGTAGGAGCATTTGTCAGCTCAAAAGGCATGACCAACCATTTGAAAAGGCCCTCCTTAGCTTTGAAGGCAGTCTTCCACACATCGATCGGCTCGATCGGTACCTGGTGATACTCGAAATTTAAGTCAATCTTGCTAAAATATTTTTCCCCTTTAATCTGGTCCAAGAGGTCATCAATCCGTGGGATCGGGTACCTATTCCAGACAGTTATCTTGTTTAGTGCCCGATAGTCAATATAGAGTCTCCAAGTCCCATCGTTCTTCTGTACCAACATGTTCGGGCTCCCACAGGGTGATGAACTTGGCCGGATGTGACCCTTCTGTAGAAGCTCCTGAATTTGCCTCTTGATTTCATCATTCTCCAGAATATAGCATCTATAGATCGGTCCATTTGGCAGCGGCACACTTGGGGTCAGATCGATCAGGTGTTTGACCTGACAGTGCATATGTCCCGGTACTCCTCCACGACCTTGTCCATTCATTGTTGTTGTGCGGATGGGCCTTGTTTGGAGGTCGTGGCCATGATCTTCTTCTTTCCCTGAGGGCGGATCATCAAGAAAAAAAATTTCCTGGTTTTGGAAATGAGCTTACTGCATTGTTTTGCAGTAACCAAAGAGATAGCGGCAGGAGGTGGTACCTCTGGTATCCTGTAAAACTTATTTCCCAATGTAATAATAACATCGCAAGGCCAAGAATCATACACAGCATGTTGCTTCCATAAGTATGGTTGACCTAATAATACATCACAAACATCAACAGGAGCAATATCACATAATACGTCATCGATGAAGGGGTTGATGCTATAGGGAAGGCGACACTGCTGGTTGACGCAGAGATCCTGTCCTTGGTGAAGCCACCCAATGGTGTACGGATGCGGGTGTGTTGTGGTCGGCAAGCTCAACTGCTTCATGACCTCTACTGAAATGAGGTTCTTTTGGCTCCCACTGTTGACAATGAACTGTAGCAGGGAACTCTTTACCCACATCTGGGAGTGGAAAAGATGCTCCTCCTCCTCTGAATCTTCTAGTTCTTCCTTTTGGATCTTTGTGGTGGAAATGGGCTTTGCATCGATAATATTTTTCCCTATATCATTCCCCTTATCAGGTTCTGATTTAGTGTTAGAGTATGCATCTGATTCAGAAGCCTTTATCTTGGCCACTAGTGATTGCTTGGCTCGACACTCACTGGTGTTGTGAGTGGGGCTCTTATGGAACCCGCACCATTTTTCTACTTCCTTCTTTTTCTTCGTAGTGTTTCTCTTTTCTTGTGGCTTTGGAAAGTTGTCTTGAGTTTCCATGCCTTAGCTGTGTCCTTGGTTCTGCAGTTTTGGGGCACCTTTCACTTGCTTCTGATTCACAAATCCAAAGTCTCGCTTTTTTTTTTTGAATTTTTGCTCAATTTTGCAGCATACCGGTATGTCGCACCAAGCGAGGAGATGTTGATGAACTCCATTTCCTCCTGAATGTATATGTGCAGACAACTACGATACTTGAGCACCAAATGTTTCTCTGAATCTTTGATACCCAACTTGGTGAGCAGGGTATGGAACAGATTCGTCAGATCATGCACATCTTGATCTCTTTGCTGCCGCGGCATAATCCATTGTATGTACTTGTCCTCATAGCTCCCCATAGGATAATATTGTCCCTTTGTGTCATCTTGGAATGAATTCCAAGTGGTTATGGCCGAGAAAAGAGAGGTTTCCTCTTCCTCCTTTCTCTCACAGTAGGTTTCCCACCAGTCCTTGACATGGGGGGCGGCTTTGAGTAGTGAAAAAGTAATCTTTTCCTGGTTGAAAAAGTCTTGAACCGAGAAATATCCTTCTAATAGATTCAACCATCTATCTATAGCTTCTGCATTTATTGGGCCATCAAATATGGGAATGTCGAAGTTTACTTGTACCTTAAAAGGGGTTGCACTTCCAGAGTGGCTGCTAGATGCAGATGCACCGCCAGTGGGAAGTCGTTGAAGGATCTGGGCAAAGTTATGCATCATCGCATTCCTTTGTTTTTCAAGGGCCTCCTCGAGCAACATTTTGATAGGATATTCTACACCCTCGTCTTTCTTTTCCTCCCCCATGGGAGGCCTTTTGGATTTGCGAGGCTTATCTTGCAAAGGTTCCACCAGATCGAGCCTTGACTCTTTATACCCCGCCCTCGTTGGGGACATGCAAAGAAGGATCGAGAAAGACCAGATTGCTCTGATACCACTGATTCATATCTATGTAGGAACGCAATAGAATACACAAATAACCATAGAAACAAATATGTAGCAGAAATAACACTTCATTTCATTAATCAAAGAACTGAAACTTGTTTACATACAGAATGAAAATAAACTAGCTAGAGTGTTGGTTGCTTATCTCTGAGAAGAGATGTGGTGGCTACATGCCTCTGAACTCTGTGTTACAATGAGGCTCGAAGGCCTATATATTATTGAGAAACAATAGAAACCCTACACATCCAAAAACCTAACCCTAGGAGGTGAAACACCAGAATGTGGGCCCCGTTGGGTAACTTGGTACATCAATTTCCCGGGGTCGTAACTTTTGGCATACTACCTCCATTTGGTGTGCATGATACATCATTAGAAATATCTTTTCAAGGGCTACATCCATATATGGAAAATATCGAGTCTGGAACAAACTGATATTTTCTTAACCATTTGATGCCAAAAAACGTCGTTTAGGGCCTCAAAATGGCTCCGGAAGTGTGGGACCCGAAAACTACCAAAAATAGTAAATTTTGCTACTATTAAGGAAACTGGAAAACTGAAGAAACAATGGTGGGGTTCCAAGTGGAATAGGTGGGTGGCCACCAATATCCTCCTGGATAAGACTATTAGCCTTCTCGCTAACCGGTGGTTGGTATTTGTCTTTCTGGATGAAAATAATGCCTCGCTTATTCTTGGATCCCTTTGGACAATTAAAAAATGATTTCTAGTTATGAGTTGGTGGCATACTAGCTTTGATCCTCTACAGGAAAGGGTGGTGAAATGACATCTTTGGGTTTTACTTTCTTCTCTTTTGTTCCCTTTCTAGAGCAGAGATGTATTGAAGGGTATTGCAAATTCTATGGGACGATTTGTGGCGGTAGAGGAGGATTTTCAGCTCACTTTTGATAAACGTATGGCTCGGGTATTGGTCGAATTGGATGTCTCACAAGGGATTCTTGCGAAAATTGATATCATCAGTAATAATACGGTTATCTGGCAAAGGCTGGACTATTTGAAGGTACCTTTTCGTTGTAACTTCTGCCATGATATTGGCCACCTTCATCTCTCTTGTCCATCTCTCTTGTATGGCACTTCCTAGTCTGGAAAAAAAATAATGTTGTCTCTTTCTCCGCGTTTTCCACCAGATGAGGATCCCTTTGCTAAGGTTTGTGCACCCCCGTCACAGGAAGGTATGTATAACTCCCTTTCTCCTTTTCTTTGTAAGGACCTTATGAAGGGTGAACTTCTCTTTATGGAGGATGTGGAAAATTGTACATCTCTTGTTGGTTTGTCACATGCTGTTACTTCTAAGGCTCATCGGAAGTTGGTTTCGAACTAGGGTAATGCTTCCAGTCTGTTTCCTTTTCCTCTTTTCCCTTTTCCCTCTGATTCTATTTTTGAACCTGTAGCCTCCTTACTGCTAGTTGAAAATGACTCTGTAGTGCCTGGAGATATGTACACTTAACTCCTTCCCCTTCTTCACCCTTTATTGCATCTCCTCTCTTTTTTTTTGCGGAGGACTTTCCCCCTCTTACTAAGCTATTGAAAGCACCCAACCTTGTTATCAGCCCGAGGAAATCTCTCTCCTTTGGTAAACCATCTCTCCTAAAATACCTCGATATCTTCTTGGACAAGTCTCCTCTCTCTGCCTCTACCCTCCCCCTGGAATCGATAAGCTATGAAAATGTTACCATTCGAAGATCCAGGAAGAAAGATCCTTCTAATATTTTGGGGAAAGGGGGGATTATCGAACCTTATATACCTCTTTCTGTCAGAATCAAAGATGCAAGAAGATCATCTCCTTGAGTGCTTCGAGCAACATCACCCAGTGGAGAAGGTTACTTATGAAACTACTTTCTTTAAACATTCATGGTTTTGGGGGTTGTAGCAAACAAAAATCCCTTCACTCTTTAATCCTGGATATTAGCCTTGATATGATCTTCCTGCAACAAACGATGTGTAACCATTTTCAAGCTCTCCTTCTTTTCTCTAAAATTAATCTAGGTTGGGAATTTTGCAGTGTTGATTCCACAGGTCTCTTGGGAGGCCTTCTAGCTGGTTGGAACCATCTAGTTTCCTGCTGGAAAGCTTTCTCTTCCTTTGTTGGAATTTTGATCAAGGCCAAATTTAGGGGTGTCAGTGAGGATTTTTCTCTTCTGAACTGCTATGGTCCTGATCTGGAGAGAGAAGTGTTTTGGAACAATGTTGTTGAAGGGTTAATTTTTTATTTTCCCAATCTTATTATAGTTGGAGACCTTAACTTCACCTTTTCTGATGTTGATATTTGGGGGGTAAATGCTCGCATTGACCCATTAGCCCCTTTCTTCTCTCAACTCCTAATTGATTTCGATAGGGTGGATTTGGCACCTTCTTGCATGGGTCATACTTGGATAAATGTGTGATTAGGCGCTGCAGGCATTCGTAAAAGAATCGACATGTTTCTTTCCTTGACCTTTATTCTACCTCTATTACACAGGTTTAGAACATGGTATCCAACCTTAGAATTATCAGATCATTTTCTGGTCTATCTCGAATGGGCCACTAATTCTTTCTCTCACCATTACCCCTTTAAATTCAACCATGCATGGATTTTGGACAAAGATTTCCAGCACTTTATTGGATCCTCTTGGGTATCTGATTCTTGCAGCCCAGATGTTGATAATATGTCCCTTTTAAAATTCAAACTCAAAAGTCCCAAAATAGTTGTAAAAGTTCGGGAAAAGAAACATGATTTTAAGCAGGGAAATGTGTTAGTCAACATTGAAAAGGAGATATTCTCTCTCCTTTCTTCCTTCCCCTTAGGAATCCTATTAGAGGCTGAATCCCTTCAATTAGCTTCTCTAGAAGGTCATAAGGAAGAGTTCCTGGCTTATGAGGTCTTATATTGAAAACTGAAAAGCAGAATAAATTGGATCTAGTAGGGGAATGCCAATACAAAATTTTTCCACGGTGTGTCTTCCGTTAGAAGAAACTCCAATGCAATATGGGCCCTTCAAAATGAAGATGGGGTGTTGGTGGATGGGGATACACAACTCAAAAATATTGGGGAAAATAAATTATCAACGTTATTCAAAGATGATGGTCATCACACCAAAACATGTCTTTTGAGTCAATATATCAAAAAACACAAAAAAATTTAATAATTCAAAAAACTTAAGAGGGTTTGGGATTCATTACGTATGTCACCATATGCCGCTCCTGGTGGTAGAGGCATGTCCGGATCTCCCCGAAAATATATTCCTGCATAGGGATAATCATCGATGGCAACAATCTATCGCCGCCACCATGGAAAGAAGTCCGCTAGGTAGGGGTTAGCCACCCTACCTCCACCCATTCTGTGCATAAAATTTTCCCAATGTCATTGGGATATATATCTAACTCCGTGTGGAGGAATTTACACTCTAGGGCTTAGCCCCGGTACACGCTCAAAGAAGAACATGCTCAGTATTTTGTCAAAACCGAAGTTTCTCACCTTGCCCATCTTGCAGTTGCTAAGCTGTTGCTTCATGTTACTCAACAACATAGTGCTCCAATTGTACACTATGGGTCTCATACACTCCACCACATAGAACATCAACGGTCGCGAGTCCTGGTGGAGTGATGCTAGACTGACTATCCTGTCGAGTGCCAATAGTATGGCCTTCAGTCCTAGTACCTAGATGGAGTTTATCAGGATTTGACTCCTAACCTTTTCCATGTTTGGAAAATAGTATACTGCAATGTACTCATCAATGGTAAGGCCACCTCCAGGCCTGTGAGAGCCTAAGTTCACCACCTCTCCCCATCAGGATAATCCAGTAATAAAATATATGTCCTCTACCTCTATAGTGAGAGATATCCCATCGATATGAAAAGACTTTGAGTCTGGATCCTAGTAGTCTACTAGAATCTGCAGGAGTCTTGGTTTGGCCCTTAGGTTGCCAAGACACCAAAACTTATATAGATCGCATGCACGTAGAGCTTGCTGAGCCACTAAGTCACCTTGAACAACCTATTCTACATCTCCATATTCCCTCTCTCTCCATTCTAGAACCAGCCAACACATAAAGTAATTTTTGGTCATTATATACCTTAAAAAACCTTATGTGCGGTTGCATATGCGACTGTTTGCAAAACAACTGCGTATGTACGCAATTTTGGGAGGTTTTTCCACGTATGGCTAGCCCTATACATGGAGAAAAACCTGATATCCGCATGGGCCGAAATGACCATTTTAGATTGGCCTAAAAATTAAATTTGACCATGGAAATTCAAAAATTTTGCATGAAATAGAAAGAGGAGGACATGAGGAGTTACCTGGAAGAAATGGTGTCAAATTTCGCTGGATGAAGCTCTCAGAATTCGCGTTGGAAGTTTTGAGCTCCAATGGGTAAAAATTTCAAATGATTTGGAATTTTTGAATTTTTTACTATATATATTTTTTTAAATTTGTGAAAATTTTTGCCCACTTGATATAGTTTTGGACCGTTTCTGACCATTTTGGACTAATTTGATGATGTAGTAGTCTATTTTGAGCACCGTTTTGACCGTGGTTTTGACCCATTCATGCCAATTTCAGGTATTATGTCTAAACTGGCATATAGGTTAGGTTTCACATCTGTTTGAACTTTGCATGACCTTATGACCATTTTGTTATAACCTTAGGTATGAAACCATTCTATCTTGTCACAGAACCTTCTTGTTGTTTTTAGAAGTGACATGATGTGAATGGTAGAGCTTGACCATACATGGGTGCTCGAGTTAGTTTCCATTTTTCATTTGGTGCCCATGTCGACATTTTCCCCTTAGGGTGTGGGAGTCCTTTGTATAGTATTTCCATGACTTTGCACAAGAGCTTCATACTCGTCTTGATCTTTTTGTTGGCCTTTTTCCCAAGGACTCCCTTATGTCAAGTTATAATTGCATTATCATGAGTTTTTCTTGCATTATTGAGCCTTATGCCAGCTTCCCTGACTTTCATTATCAACTATATAGCCCAAGCTTATCTCATGTCTAGCCACATAGAGCCATTTTACATATCCTTTGTAGCTTGATTCCCCATTTTTTACCGGGAAGGGACTTTCCCCCAAGTGTCATTATCCTACACATGTGTCCTTGCATTGAGCATAGGTATGTTCCACTGCTTGGAACTGGTTTGTTTGCCCCTTGACACTCTTCTCCTCCTAGTCTATAACTATAAAGCACTTTTATTCTTTTTAAAGCTTTTCAAAATATTTGAAAAAGTCCAAAAAAATAAAAAAACCAAAAACACAGATAAGAAAAGACATTATCTTTGGCAGCAGTCGAGTTGTGTCACCTTCGAACAGAGCACTGTATATCACATCCTTTGGTTGGGTTAATAGTTTGAATTTAGGAGCTGTACTCATTTCTCTAAGTTTATCTCCACTGACTGGTTAAGCTTCCAGCCCCTATGGAGCCTCTGTCGATGCCTCCTATGTTGCAGAGATGTCCAAGTTTTGTATATTGAGTTTATATTGTCTACATTAAGTCACCATTCACCTTTACGCTCTTTTTCAAAGGAAGTTGAAACCTGAGTCGACCATTCCCCAGTTCTCCTGACTTTGCATGTCGTCCATTCCCGGTACTGATACTGGTTCATGCACATTATGATCGATTCCTTCCACATTATACAACTTTGTTGAGTACCTCATGTTGGATGATGAGGGATGCCTTAATGCCCCCCTTCCAGTGGATTTCATCCCATCGACTTCAGATCATTTATTATGGGATAGAAATCTAGAGTCATTTTTGAGTTCCTTGAGACTTGCAGTCATCAGTGGCAAGTTCTCTTGCCATCAACAGTTTTTGGAATACATCAATGTCCCCTAATCGATAGATTCTCTCAAGTGTTTGACCTTAACACATTTATTCACACTTGTTAGTTTTCACTCTAGTACCTAGATTCCCATTTTCATTATCAGTGGGTGATCTCACGTCTATTAACTGTATACATCAATGATCGGTAATCAGACGATGGACTACTATGTTTGACCTCGACACCTTTATTCACATAGTAGGACATGTACTCATAGCAGATTGTGTAGAAGACCTTCCAGATTGGTGGAATTTCATATATGCTACCTACTTGATCGTGCCAGTGTTCATGAGATTTCAGCTCTCGTGACTTGATTCCAGTGTATGTCAGATATATTCAGCCATTATGGAGATCTTGATCCATTGGATATCTTTAGCTTTCATGGATATCATGATCCTTTGTATATCTTCATCATGGATATTCTGATCTATCTATATTGTACGTGGTGATGACCACACATGTCATATTTTGTATCATGCCTATTCATGGCCTTTGTACTATTATGTATCTGGGACTGCTATATCTACTTGTAGTTATGTGCAGAGTTTGATCATTGTATTATACTATTGGATGGCTGGTTCTTCCACCTAGCTCTTTATCACTCCACTTTTGGGATAGACTTATAATGTATTTCAACCATTGTATCACCCCTATGACCTCACACATTAGGGGGCATTAGTTACAACCGATTTTACCACACATGGTGGATCCCACCTTTATGGCCTTCCTTGTCCCTCTACAAACTCTTTGGAACTGATGGACCATTTTTGTACCTTTGATGTTTCCAAGATCAACCCTAAAAACTTTCATTATTTGCTATACATGACTTTTAAACCTATTCTTGCGTATATATGCGGATATGACCAAATGCAAAATGCCAAATAGTTTTGGAGTTTTCCTTGATGTGAATCCAAGTCACTTGTCTCTTGGTCTTCCATATGCCTTGAGATCGCTCGAATTTGACCTTCCATTACCCCATTGAAGCACTATATAAGGAACCCTTTGGATACATTGAAAGGAGAGGAATTGAAGAGCAAGAAAACTATAGTCCACTGTTGCCGGAGCTTATACTTGAGTCTGCATCCTTTTGTCCCTTGGAGCACTTTGTGTTCTTTCCAAGCTTGCCTTTACTTGTGATATTTCTATTGAGATATGGAGGATTGAAGTGGTGGAGGCCCAGGTGGAGGACTCAGTTTCTCAGGTTCGCAAATGTGGTGACAGAGGTTGTCACTATTGTAATCTCTAATTTATATTAATATAAATATCTTTTCCTGTCCAATAATGTGTATTTAAATGAGTATTGAATCCATGGATGTTTTTAAATGATTATATGTTATTGATTATATATGCTAGAGTAGGTCTAACACAATTATATAGCATGCTTCTCTTGTTTGCTGAATGTTGAGAGAGAAAATTTCTAATGCAAGTGAGAGTGGAAAAGCTCAATGGGGATCTACATCAACCATCCAGAATAAGGTATGTTTAGAGATCCTTTAGTGTTGGATGTTTGGTTTCTCTTGTATATGGGAAAGGATTGATTTCTGCTGTTACTCTGTCTATTGTGGTACCCCAAGCCATAGCAAGTTTTCTCTGTAACAACCTACCTAGAGGCTAGGCCTACAACCAACATGAAAAAGGGCTAGCTCTGTAGAACTTCTTGTGATGAGAAGAATGAAGAGATAGCACCATTTGATTGAGATAGTGGAAGCAGTGATGATGATGATGATCCAGTGATGATACAACTTTGATGATGATCTAGACTTGATGAATATGACTTGATGATGAAGATAACTTGACAATGGAGATGAATTGAAGGTGCAGATGACTTGAATATGAACATGAGTTGATGATGATCCAGATGACACAGAGAAGAAGATGTGTGCTGATAAATTGTGTTGAGAGAGTACCTTCCTAGTTAAGAGGGAGTGTTGATGTATTTGTAACTTCGGAATGATTCACTTGTATATCTTATGTATTGTACCCTGATGTTTATTCCAGGAAGTATCTATAATGTAATTGAGTCATGTGATGCCCTGATGTTCTATTGGAGGAGCAAGTCGGTATTCCGAATTAAACAATAGCTGACTTAGTCAATTAGCTGACAAAGTCCGTCAACCGACTAACTAGAGATTAGGTTGGCCACCTAAAAGTCGTGTCGATTCATCGAATCGAAATGTAGTTATTTTGTAGCTATTTTGTAATCATATATATTCGGATGTTGATCCAGATGAGAACTCAGTTCAGTTCTCTGTATTGTATGGACCCTCTTATGCTAATATAATCTATTATTCTATCTATCTATTCTTGTATCTTGTCTCTGTTATGTATGTATGTTTTAGTCTGTATTATTGGTAACCTTATGTGATCTATGAGATTACAACATTGGTTCTGTTTTCGGTAGTACATGTCTGAGATGTATGCAAGCAGATGATATCAGAAAAAGAGATTAAGGACTGGTGGTAGCGTAAAGTACCAAATTATTTACAGAATTACGCAGGAAGAAACATATTGACGACCGCACAAGCAAAAGAAAGATTCTTTATATAGACGCATGAGAAGTTTGTAGAATCCGTGCCCCAACTTCTGAAGAAACTCCTGGATGAAAAAGATAGAAGGGACTAAAGATCAACAACTACTAGAAAAACTGATTCACAGGGGAAGAACAAACTTGTCGGAGTGGTTTGAAAAGATCACCGACGAATTCTATGAGGAGCAAGCAGTAGAAGACAGAACTTCGGTGGAAACCGTCAAGAAGAAATTCTACACAGAACTCACCGAGCAATTATTGTGTTCCTTACCAACCTTGCTGTTTAAATTCTTGATCGAGAAGGGAGTAGGTCATATTGTCGAACCCCGTCCATCACTTTGTGGACCACCATTAAACCCTAACTGTGTGGAAAAGCAAAAGAGGTGGGAAAAATTCATTGCAAAAAGGGAGTGGGAATACTTCCTAAGCAAGTAGACAGAACTATCCGGGCTTTCTAAAGCATCAGGTAGGCTATGGGGGGGTAGCTGGTCATATGTCGGAATAAAGTGGAGTGGATTCTAGTTGACTAAAGGAAATACCAATCACCAATAATGAGAAATTAAACCTAAAAAGGAAATCGAGAAGACAGTGTCACACAAAGGTATGACAGACTTCCAGAAAATAGAAAGGGAGAGGAGGATACAAAGTAGGGAAGAAAGAAGAGAAAGAGATTTAGCGCTGTAGAGAGGAATGAGTACTAGGGTGACCGACCAGGAAAGAGATCCACTGGAGTCGGGTCATGACCGACAAGAAGAAGGCGTGGAAGAAGAGGTGTACCCTATGAAAGAAGAATTGTGGATAGAGTAGAGAGAATCTCTCCAATTAGAATTTCCCAATGAATTAAAACCTCCAACAGATCCGTGTACCTAGATACAAGCTATTGTCGAAGAGGACCTCATACTAGGAGCTGGTGACTTTGTTATCTAGAGCCGACTAGATGACAAGACATACACTGGTAGACATCTCATTATCCGTCAACCAGAAGAAGGAAATTGGGTTACGCTTCAAGCAGTACCCTCCAACCGAAGTATCCACTTACTTTTACCGACACATGAAGGAGCACCCCCCCTGCCAAATATAGCTTTGGAGAACACAAAACATTTAGAACTGCGGACAAATAATTACAGTGGGACATCGACAGAAGAAGTCGACACTAACCGACCACTGTTCAAAGAAGAATCAAGAACTAAAACAATCGATGGGAACAAGAGTTTCGTTGACCATAGTTCCACAGAGACGAATAAGCCAATAACCCCACTACTCCCACCACCACCTCCACCTCCACCACTACCACCTTTCGATAGTGACAGTGATTCCGACATGGGTCACAGGTCAGCACACATTCCTCTATATGAGGGGGATGAGGACCCCAGACGACACTGGTTCATCTGTTAGTTGACTTGGGAGGCTAACCAAGTTACAGATGAAGATAGGAAAATGGCGCAGTTCACTAGTGCCTTGAGGAAAAGGGAATTAACTTGGTACATGACCTTTTCTGAGAGAACACCTTGAGCAACCAAAGCCAAGATCAAAGTGCAATTTCTATCATTTTTCAAAACTCCAGATGCAAAACATCTGGCAGCAAAGAAACTAAAAATGACATCATAGAAGCCAATAGAAACTGTTCGTGATTACGATTAACGATGGAAAGACCTTCTTAGCCAATTGGACTATATTATTGATGAACAATTATTAATCCAATGGTTTCTTGCAGGTTTATCACAGAAAATTCGCCGACACATAAGTATGGAGACATTCAAGACTTACGAAGACGTGCTTACAAAAGCTCTCCAAGTATAAATGGATGAGGACATACTAGCATACTCCATCAATCACAGATTAGAAGAATAGCTTGAGAACGTACATAAGTCATTAAAAGAATTAAACCTCAAAAATCAGGATATCTAGTGCATGGAGTGCTCGACGGTCGGACATTCCAAAGACAACTGTTGCCAGGACATCAGCTGATAGGATGTTTGATTCGTGCAGACTAAATGTTTTTGCGACATTTGCCAAGAGCATGGAGACTACTCAACAAAAGATTGTCCATTCAACATGAAGAACGACAAGGCATCTTGGTGTGCAATCTATGAAACTAAAAATCACAACACGGTCGACTGTCATCTGAATATCAAGAATCGACAGAATTATCATGTAGTTTATTAGACCAACGTAGTTTCACAAAGTAATGAGAAAAACCACACACCAAATGATCAGAATAATCAAATATACGAAGGTCAAAGATACAAGCACCGGTATGACAATCGACGTGGAGGCTATGGAGGTCGAGGTCAATTCTTTGGGAATTGAGACAACTGACCACATCAACCCATCCAATGTTCTACATGTTATAAGGAGGGACATCGGCATGCAAACTGTCCATACAAGGACAAAACTAACCTCAAATTTTGTACTCATTTCAGAATAGGGGATCACTCATTATAGGATTTCCCTACCATGCTAGAAAAAATAAATAAAAAGAAAAATGTTAATGTCTTGTCGTGTGTGCAAAAAAGTGATGTAATAAATACAAATAATTTGCATATCATAACCTGACAAGGGATAAAAATAGGAAATGATAACCCATGAATCAGAAAAATAAAAGAAAAGATTGTCTACCCTGATCCAGTTAAAGAAAAACAAATATATAAAGAGGCAACAAATGTATTTAAAGAATTTTCCCGATAAGAAGAAGCAAATGACAAACGACATAACATAATAAAAGAATTGATACAGCTCATGTAGAAAGATAACTCAGTATCTCAGTTCATCGACTTGCTATATGAAATCAAACATAACAACACCAAAAAACAAACAAAGAATATCTGTAGTCTAAATCAAAAAGATAAAAGTGATGCCAACCCACTTGTCGACCTGGAAATTGAAGGATACCACATCTGAAAATTCATGCTCGATTTTGGATCACAAGTAAACATCATGACTCGTGACACTTGGGAACAACTGGGCAGACCTCGATTGTATGAGTCAGCTATATACCTGAAACTAGCTGACCAGGGCCTAATTGAACCTATTGGAGTCTAGAAAAATGTCGATACAACGATGAAAGTAATATCGACCAAAGTCAACTTCGAAATTATTTACCCTAAGGAAGGATCTAGCTCCTTCTCAGCGTTAGTAGGTTGACCTTGGGGAAGAAATATGAAAGCATCGATATCCCTAGATAAAGAGAGAATAAAATTAAAAGGAAATGGACAAAAGGTCATTATACCTATTCATCCATCCCAAGGAGAACCTTGGACAGAACCTATCGATGAAGAAGTTGATATCCGACAACTTTATCAGATACAAAATAATGTAGATTATATAGAACCTAATATCTATGGATAACTTCATTTAGGTAACCAAGATTCAGTTGGTTATAATTCAGATGCAGAATTATATGATTAGGAAGTCGAGAACTGCGAAATAGAAGCAAGAGGGTGCTGGACTATCCAAAAAGTACAGAAAAATCCCACCCAATAATGCTTCATAGTGTCCATTGTCCCAAAAATATTTGAGAAAAAAATTATGGAATACCCTACTTTAAAATCTACAAATGTAAATAATACACAAATACCAAGATACAAGGAAAGAGAATCACTAGTCATGCACATAGAACAAGTGTCCAAAAATATTGGTGAACATGGTAGACTACAAAGTTGAGTAGAAATTTTTACAGGACAAGCTGCTAGATGGTGGGATACCCATCAGACAAGACTGCAGACCTGGACATCAGCTTCGAATTACTTTGTCAAAAGGTTTGGAGGATAGAAGCTAACCCAATAGGCTCAAATACCCATATTCACTCAAGGACAGAATCTAGAAGATCATATTAAGACATGTGAAAAAGAATGGAGAAGACTTGGATACAAGGATGAACGAGCATGGCCACACCTGTTTCCATCAACCCTCTCCGACTTACCAAAAAAATAGTATAAAATGGAAGAAGCTAGGGGTGAAACCTTCCTATGGCATGAACGCAAAGAAAATTTCATTAAAGATTTCAACTTTATACCAGAAAATGAGAATTTGGTCGAAACAACAAAACAGATTAAAGAATTTATACAGCCGACAGAAAACAAACCCTTACAAGACAACCAACAAACAATGAACTGTAACAATATACAAACTGGGACAATACCATAGTCAACAATACTACAGTTGGAAAATAAAAATACAGAAGGGAAAAGCTTTAGATGGAAATCAAACCATGTCGAAATGACCAAACCTATTTGCACAGTGCTTAAAATTGAAACAACCGACAAGAAGGAAGCCGACTGGATGATTGCAACTGACTTCCCTACCACATTCTCCCAGTTTAAAGAAGGAAGCTGACCAATCAATGAAGCCAAAGAACCAGAATGGCTAGATGCTAAAGTCAAGACTAGAGAGTTTGACATCTCAAATGATGACCGACCAGAAATGGCAAAGATTGAAGACTACTGGAGTGAAGAGTAGACAACAGAAATAGTGAACTTATTAAAAGAGTTCCAGGATGTATTTTCTAGAGATTATAAATATCTCAAAGGTTTAGTCCACGAAATGGGTGAAATGAAAATTGACACTAAACCTGATGTTCGACCTATGAAGAAAAGACCATATAAGCTAGCTCATAAATACAAAGAGAGAGTAAAAAAGGATATTGATAACATGCTTGCAGTAGGCATCATCTACCCTATTGACCAATTAGAATGGGTAAGTCCAATGGTTGTTCAACCTAAGAAACATGATCTGACCAAAGTAAGAATTTGTGTCGACTTCAGAGAACTAATTAAAGTGACACTAACAGACCCATTTCCAACTCCTTATGTAGATGAAATCTTAAATGAAGTTGCAGGACATGAATGCTACTCATTTACAGATAGATTCTCAGGTTATAACCAAGTAGCAATAGCTAAAGAATATTAGAAAAAGACAAACTTTGTATGTGAATTTGGCTCATTTTCTTATAAGGTTATGCCTTTTGGATTAAAAAATGCACCTGCAGTATTTTCTAGAATTGTTGTCAAAACATTTCAAGAATATATTTACAAAACCATGGCAGTATACTTTGATGACTGGACCATATAATCCATGTTAAAGGATCATTGCAAATGGCTAAGACTCATGTTGGAAATATGTCAACAAATTCAGCTATCCCTAAACATCAGGAAATGCATATTTGTGACCCCCATAGGGATATTATTAGGGCACATTGTCTGTAGAGAAGGTATTAAGGTCGATTTTGCAAAAATCAAAATTATCCTCGACTTAAAACCACCAGTGAGCTCAAAACAAGTCAGAGTGTTACTAGGTCGTACAGGATATTATAGAAAATTCATAAGATACTACTCAGATATGACCTATGCACTAGAATAACTATTAAGGGAAGATAAAGAGTTTGACTCGACAGAGGAATGCCAGTTATCATTTGAAAAACTAAAAATAAAACTAGTCGAAGAACCAATCCTAAGGTTTCCAAACTAGTTGACTAAATTCAATGTCCACATCGACGCATCAGGTCTAGCAATAGGAGCAATCCTAACTCAGCCAGGAGATGATGGAATGGATTATCCTATAGTTTACAGTAGCAGAAAACTAAACAAAGCTGAAAGAAATTATTCAACGACAGAAAGAGAAGCATTAGGAATGGTCTTTGCACTACAAAAATATCGACATTATATCCTAGATAATCCATTTATCTTTTACACTGATCATCAGGCATTAAAATACCTTGTGAATAAGCCTCTACACCATGGAATATTTTGTCGATGGCTACTTCTATTCCAAGAATTTGAATTTGAAGTCGTTGTTAGACCAGGTAAGTTAAATTCAGTCCTGACCACTTATCTCGAATCGACACAGGAGAGGAACCGACAGGAGTCGAAGATGACTTAATAGATGCACATCTATTTCGGATAGAAGTAGTCATGCAGAGTTAGAGGAAATAGCTCAGTTTTTAGAAGATGGATAAGCACCAAAAGGCACGAGTACCAAAAAGAAACAGATCTTAGCCATGAAAGCTACACCTTATAGTCTTATAAATGGATTCCTATACAAAATGGGATTAGATGACATCCTCAGAAGGTGTGTACTAGAACATGAAAGAGACAACATTATGCATGAAGCACATTATGGACCTACAAGAGGACATTTCCAAGAAGATACAACTGCAAATAAAATCCAACAATCAGGGTTATGGTGGCCGACACTTCATAAAGATTGCAAAATTTTTGTATGCAAATGTGACAGATGTCAATGACTAGGTAGACCCCTGTCTAGCATAGAAATACCTTTGATATCAGTAAACCCAAGTTTGAAATTTAAAATTTGGGCCATAGAATTCATAGGACCATTTCCTATACCAGCAAAAAGAACAGGTGCAAGGTACATAATAACTGCAGTTGAATATGTAACCAAATGGGCAGAGGTAGAACCAGTCGACACATGTTCCAGTGAGATAGCTGCTAAGTTTATCTATGAGAATATCATCACTAGATTTGGATGTCCACTAACCCTAATTAGTGACCAGGGAACACACTTTATTAATAGAACTATAAAAAGCCTAACCATTGAAGCATTTAATAAAACATTAACAAAAGGACTAACCAAAATATGTAATGCTGATAAAGATGACTGGGATGAGAAGATACTTGTAGTACTATGGGCATAGAGAATAGCATACAAATGATCAACCGACCAAACCCCCTTTTGACTAGTTTATGGACAAGAAGCAGTAATTACACTACACTTTCGACAACAGACACCTATTATTGCAAAAATTTTACATGTCGATGTTGAACAAGGAAGAAAGGACTGACTATTACAACTAAGTAAACTTGAATAACACTGACTCATTGTGATACAACATCAAGAAATCTAGAAACAACAACAAAAGGCATGGCACGATAGAAACATCAAAAATAAAAATTTGTCGGTAGGAGACCTTGCTTTACTATACAATAGTCGAGTAAAAGGAAAACCTAAAAAGCTACATACATAATGGATGGGTCCCTATGTTTTTGAAGAGATACATACCAATGGATCAGTCCAACTAAAGACATTACAAGGCATAGTATTTCAGAAACTCATTAATGGAGCCCGACTAAAATGCTACAGAAACTAAAACAAAACACATCTAAAAAAAATAAATCATATAACGACCATAACGGTTAAACAAAAGCTATAAAAATAAAAAAATGGAAAAATCAAAATAATACCATACACAGCCAAAACTATGATAGGAAATGACCATTTTCACCACCGACATCATGACCATCGACATAACGCCATCGAACATTCTTATAACTAACATCGATCGATGACCTCGATTGTCCCATCACGCATTCATGACCTCGAGCACCAAAACCAATTCACCATTAACGCACACTCAAGTGTTCCAGCTGGAACATCATGTCTGCCATTAATACACCTCCCAACGAGAACATCCAACGCATCCCCTATAAATACTAACCCACCAAAGGATCATTCACCGCAATTCAAATAGAGAGAGCATAATAGCAACTCGATGACTGAAAAGGAAAATCCCCTTAGTGAAACTGACCACCAAATCGACAAGATGGCACCAAAATAGACTAGAGCCATAGCCAAGGCCAAAGAGTTACAGACAGCAGAAACACCATTAGTCAGGAGACTAAAGAACATCAAGAATGCTAAGATACAAGAGGGATCATGGAAAAAACTATGGGCCAAGATAAAAGAGTGGGCTTATGTCGACAAGAAGCCTACTCCAGCTACAGAGAAAATAAAACACAGTTCCATTGTCAACTATGCCAATGCACTGCTCATGGCTAGCTTCGGTGGCACAAAAGAAACAACAATCATGTTTGTCATTAGTCGGTACCACAATGGCTGATTTTACTTCGACCAACCGGTCGACATCTCGGGAGAAGTCATTTCCAAGATAACAGGGTTATCAAATAAAGGAGACCCAGTACCAGTCGGTATAAAACAAGGACTGGTCAAAGAATTAATAGGGTCACCATCAGACAAAAAATCAAAAGGGTTAATGATTAGTCAAATCATAGCCCAAATGCCACAGATTGTGGCCAAAATAATAGCTATAACACTCACCATGGTAGGTCATGGAAGCGACCTCAAACTAGATATGTTAGAAGCAGTTGACACCATTGCGACCTCAAGTCCACACAGTTGTGGGGCCCTTGGGTTATTAGACTATCCTAGTGAAGTTGACCCTAGGTGAGTCATTGTAAGTCGGGGCAATAGTCCCCACCATTGTGTTACCCTCCTATTGGTCAGAGGAGGCGAATTCCCCACAAGTGGTGGGGCACTAGGGTTATTAGACACTCCTAGAGATGTCGGCTCTAGTAAGTAATTGTTAAGTAAGGCTGACATGTTGGAGTGCACTTCAAGTGAATGAAAGAATATAAATAGAGAGTGAGAGCCTCTCTATTTATCACTTGTAATACACATCACTCACTCACTCAAGTGTGGCGCATTAGTGAGGAAGGAAATACAGTAGGACTAGACAAGAAGAAGACTACTGCTGTCGAAAGTGCATCTTACTGTTTTGGGTTTTTACTATTTTGGTGTTGATTCTATCTCTGAGGAAGTTGCGGGGTTTTCTCCTTTATGGTTTCCCCGAGAAAAACTCTTTCTGTCTCTTGTCTCTTGTGATGTGCTTATGTTTTATTGCTGTGCTTGTTATTCTCTCAGTGAAAAGATCCTAAGATCATAATGCTAGCTTATATGATGAAAAACTAACATGGAATCAGAGCTAACCTAAGAAGAAGACATTGTGTAGCTATAGAAGCTAGGGCTTCTTACTTTTTGGGTCTCTCTCCACAATCCATCAGCAAAAGTATGCTAGGTTGACTTTCCATTGAAGGGCGCATCTTTCTGTCGAAGCGGAATTCGATTCCGAGCATTTTCAGTCTTCGATGTGAAAATTAGGGCTTTCTACAGAAGAGGAATTTTTGGGTGAGACCAGAATAGGATTATTCTACTCATCAAAACCGAATTTTATAGATCTGGATCAAGAAATTTGGTTGGGTGAAACTCCAGGAAAGTCAAACCCTAGTTTGACCCCGAGCTGGAAAAACCCTAAATACTAAAAATGATCATTTTTGGTACAGTCACTATATTCCAAGGTTGGTGAATTGTCAGAAGCTAAAAATTTCAGGGGCTGAAGATACAATCCTGATGAACACTGTTTCCAAAACTCAGCCTCTGATTCGCTATATTCTGGGAGATATGATCCCTCTAAGT
This sequence comes from Pseudotsuga menziesii, assembly GCA_001517045.1. NCBI lineage: Eukaryota > Viridiplantae > Streptophyta > Pinopsida > Pinales > Pinaceae > Pseudotsuga > Pseudotsuga menziesii. The sequence goes on from LPNX010487204.1 coordinate 606,729, forward strand.
TAGGGTTCCAGCCTCTTCCAGAATTCATCCCTAAACAAGACACCTGGGGAGAATTGAAATATCTTGGGATACAGAGGTCCAAATGGAATTCCTAAAGATTTTACAGAAATTAAACTGACTTTAATTTCAGTGGTCCAAATTTCAGATTCAGAAGATGAACCAGTGACATGTGGCATTCCGTACAACTTCGCTATTCTGAACAGTCTTGTAAAAGGTCACCTTGGGAAAATGATCATAAATCCAAAATTGTGAAACCAATTATGATGAAACCTACGGTTTTGGATCAGGGACATGTGAGGTTACCTCATTGAGAAATTTCAGACATAGAGGATCAGTAATTTCGTAGATATCACAGAAACAGTAACAAGAATTTCTGCAGAAGAAATTGGAAAATTAGGGCTTCCTGGTCCGGGAGCTTCCCTCCACTGTTTTCAGAAAAGGAGTACATTGGACAGCTCCATTTGAAGAGATCTATCTATATATCCAATCAGATCTAAAATATTCCAAGTTTTGAAAATTAGGGTTTCTATGACAAACCCTAGATCAGCCAGCTCCGGAACCAAGACGGACACCTCAAATCGATAAGATCTAATCCTTTTCTATTTTCATTTGAAGTTCTCATTTCAAAGTGATCTATCACATCAGATTGGTGAAGCTCATAAATTCCAAGCATAGAAGTATATGATCTCTCTAAAGAAAATGAATTGGACACCTACATGAGTAGAGAGGTTCTAGTTTCAGAGGGAGATGAGGCTAGAAGCCTTACATAAGAAGAACTTGGTCAAGGCCAAGAAGATCATGATTGATTCAGTATTCCTTAAAGACATCAAAGATGTTTGATTCCTTGACCAAGCTATTTGAAGGGAAGAACAGAAATCAGAATATGAACTTGAGAAACCAGTTTAAGAATGTGAAGATCCAGAATGCAGAGACTATGCAGTCATAAAAGTCTCTCAAATCAAGAACAACTTGAAGCGGTAAAAGAAGAAGTGAAGAATGCAGAAGTGGTGATGGCCACCTTGAATAGCCTCCCAGGATCATGGGATTCATTCATGCAAGGAATGTGTGGCAGAAGGAAGTGATTACTTTTAGCAGACTTCGAGAAGAAGAAGAAGCTTGACTCATAAGAAGAGAAGAGAATATGGGAGCAATTGAAGATCAAGATCTCACCATTCAAAGAAGATCCCTCAAGCGATGAGGAATATGAAGAACTCAACTCTTGAAGAACTACTTATATATCCTAGCATTTGGATAAGAAATGATGCTATCATGAATGAAGAAGACGATGAAGCTGAAGGCTCAAGAAGGAGTATACCCATGAAACAAATAAAGATAAGTATTCAATTGTCATTTCATGATATTGTTTTGTTATGCATTTGTTTATATTCAATTGATGTATTATGCATGATAGGATGTTTGCATTAATGAAAATATACTACTAATATGCATGTGATGGGTAAGTAGCTCATGGTGCTATACAACTCTCCATTGCTACTTATCTAGAATGAAACCTCTTTGCTGACATATTGGATTAGTGCACAATCTCAATATTGTCTTGGTAGAGATGGAAGGCATCTAGAAAAGTTTCGTGAGATATGGTTGAATGTTGTATTGGCTAAAGTAATTGCATGATCATATATTTATGCATAAGAATTTTCCAGTATGAATATTCTTTATGAAATGTTTCTAACCATACAAATGCATTTGACTTGTAGGAAAGACCGCATACATAATCTCCTACAAGAAAAGAAGAATGAAGACTTGTTCTGAAGAACAAGTGACGATAGTTCAAAGTCAAAGAATAATATGACGAGTGCAGTGACATCATTGATGCAGAACCTTCCAGCCACCAAGAAGAAAGGGAAGACCAGTTCAAGAAGAATGATGTCAAGGCGCAGTATCGAGACTTGAAGAGAAGTTCATAGTTCCATCATGCAGTAGATGGAAACATCGTGGGATACAAAGCAAGATTCATAGCACGAGGCTTCTCATGAAAGGAAGGCCCAGACTACGAAGAGACATTTGTAGCCAGTAAGAGTTGAAACACATACATGATGAGATTGATGAAGATATTAACCTTTGCTACAAGGTTGAATATGCAAGTCTGTACACTAGATGGTCACATAGAATATTAGTAGCATAGGAAGCTACTTGTCACTCCGGTACAGAATGTTCAGTGCATAGAGTACAGAAGATAGAGGGAGTATGATGCTTCGCTTCAGAGGGAGTGACTGCAGAAGATCCTGAGGTTCAACAGGGTACGATAGGATGGATAGATTACTGATGACTCTAGGCTTTACTGAGAGTAAAGTGGATTCCAACCTTTGCCTCAAGGTTGAAGACGAAAGACCAGTGATGCTCCTGTTATGTGTCGATGCACTATTGTTCTAGGCATGGAAGTGTGGACAAGGGAAGTATGCACTAGAGATCCTGAATAGGTTCAGGATGATGGACTGCATGGCATCAAACATGAAGCTATTGAGTGATGCTTCATCAGAGACGGTTGATGCTATGATGTATCATTAGATGATTGGGTCCTTGATGTACCCGAGACCAAATATTTTCTTTTCTATGAACACATTGAGACATGTTCACCTGATGGTTGCAAAGCATGCATGGGTACAGTTGATTATGGACTCAAGTATGATGCAAATCAAAAGATTAACCTGGAGGTTTATGTTGATTCAGATTGGGCAGGCAATGCCATCGATAGGAAGAGTACTTTAGGATGTTGCTTCAGTATGGGATCAGGTGTGATCTCTTGGTTTAGCAGGAAGCAATCCTATGTGGCACTGAGTACAGCTGAAGCAGAGTATGTCGTAGCTTGTTCAGCTAGTTGTGAGGCAGTATGGCTACGGAAGCTACTGTCTGATATATTTGATCTCCAGTTGGATGCTGCTTGTATACATTGTGACAACCAGAGTTGTGTGAATTTGTCAGAGAATCCAGTGTTCCATGACAAGTTGAAGCATATCGAGATCAAGTACCACTATATCAGGGATTGGTGTAGAGAGGAGTAGTGGAGCTCCAGTATGTTGCGACGGAGGAATAGATAGCCGATGTATTGATGAAGCCATTTTCTAGGCTGAAGTTTGAGTACTTTAGGGAGAAGCTTGGTGTTCTCCAGATCGAGGTTCCCTCCAAGAGAAAGTGATAAGACCCATAGCCATTCTGACATGGTGAGAGGATTGGTTCCTTCCATGGTAAGATGTAAGGGCTGAGCCATTCTGTCATGGTGAGAGGATTGGTTCCTTCCATGGTCAGATGTAAGGGCTGAGCCATTCTATCATGGTGAGAGGATTGGTTCCTTCCATGTCAGATATGAGTGTTGAGATCCATAGCCATTCTAACGAGTAGGTCAGATATAAGGGCTAAGCCATTCTGTCATGGTGATAGGGTTGCTCCCTTCCATGACAGATATGAGTGCTGGCCATTATTTCGAGTAGGACAGATGTAAGGGAAATTGCCATTCTAGGAATGGAGGCACCTAGTCAGTTACCAGGATCACTTAGTGTAGGATTGAGTAGCCATTCTGATGTGATAGAGGGATGTGTTCCCACTTGATCAGATGTAAGGGCTGAACCATTCTGTCATGGCTAAAGGATTAATTTCCTTCCTTGTCACATGTGAGTGTTGGCCATTCCGACAAGTAGGTCGGATGTAAGGGCAACTGCCATTCTCTAGGAGAATGGAGGCACCTGGTCAGTTACCAGGTAGCTTAGTTGAGCACTGGGGGCCATTCTGATATGATTGCTGGGATGTGTTCTCATAGGATCAGATGTGAGTGCAAGCCCTTCCATCACTGTGATAGGATGTGTTCCTGTCTAGATGGATGTAAGTGCAGAGCCTTTCTGGAGCGACTAAGGGATGTGTTCCCACGTGCTCAGATGTAAGTGCTGAAATCTCTCATCACTGTGATAGGATGTTTTCCTATCTGGATGGAGTCTTCCATCACTGTGATAGGATGTGTTCCTATCTGGATGGATGTGCCCTTCTAACGAGTAGGTCAGATGTAAGTTCTGAAATCTCTCATCACTGTGATAGGATGTGTTCCTATCTGGATGGGAGTCTTCCATCACTGTGATAGGATGTGTTCCTGTCTGGATGGATGTGCCCTTCTGACAAGTAGGTTAGATGTAAGTGCTGAAATCTCTCATCATTGTGATAGGATGTGTTCCTTTCTGGATGGGATTCTGCCATCACTGTGATAGGATGTGTTCCTATCTAGATGGATGTGCCTTTTTGACGAGTAGGTCAGATCTAAGTGCTGGGTGAAGACCTACATGATGGGTAGGCCTACAACCAGCATGAAAAAGGGCTGGCTCTATAGAAATTCCTGTGATGAGAAGAATCATGAGATAGCACCAGTGATGATCCAGTTCGAGTGATGATATAGATCTAGTGATGATCCAGATCCAGTCATGATGATCCAGCAGTGATGATCCAGATCGAGTGATGATCCAGATCCAGTCCAGTGATGTTGATCCAGATCGAGAGATGATCCAGATCTAGTGATGATGACTTGAAGATGAAGATGACTTACAGATAAAGATGAATTGAGTATGAAGATGACCTTGAAGATGATGAATACTCGATGATGACCCAGATGATACAGAGAAGAAGACTTGTGCTAATAAATTGTGTCGAGAGAATACCTTCCTAGTTAAGAGGGAGTGTTGATGTATTTGTAACTTTAGAATGTATTCATCCATATTTCTTATGTATTGTAACCCGATGTTTATTTCGGGATGTATTTGAGTCATGTCATGCCCCGACGTTCCGATCGGGAAGTTTATATAATGAGAAAGTCATGTCAAGTCATTATGGGTAACCCTTCTATTGGTCAAGGGTTAAAGTCCCCACAGTTGTGGGGCCTTTGGGTTATTAGACTATCCTTGTGAATTCGACCATAGGTGAGTCATTGTAAGTCGGGGCAATAGTCCCCACCATTGTGTTACCCTCCTATTGGTCAGAGGAGGCAAATTCCCCACAAGTGGTGGGGCACTAGGGTTATTAGACACTCCTAGAGATTTCGGCTCTAGTAAGTAATTGTTAAGTAAGGCCGACATGTTGGAGTGCACTTCAAGTGAATAGAAGAATATAAATAGAGAGTGAGAGCCTCTCTATTTATCACTTGCAATACACATCACTCACTCACTCAAGTGTGGCGCATTAGTGAGGAAGGAAATACACTAGGACTAGACAAGAAGAAGACTACTGCTATCGAAAGTGCATCTTACTGTTTTGGGCTTTTACTATTTTGGTGCTGATTCTATCTCTGAGGAAGTTGAGGGGTTTTCTCCTTTATGGTTTCCCTGAGAAAAAATATTTGTGTCTCTGGTCTCTTGTGATGTGCTTATGTTTTATTGCTGTACTTGTTATTCTCTTAGTGAAAAGATCCTAAGATCATAATGCTAGCTTATATGATGAAAAACTAACACTACCAGACTCTGAACTGACCAGAGGTGAGGAAGAAGAAAATTCCAAGGACATAAATAGAGAAATCAACCAACTCTTCTCCAACTTCAACTCACCCCCTCAGACCAAAAATACACCACTCAAACACATTTCTGCCAACCCAATCACACCTGACCATTCCCCAACCCCATCGCCACCACCACCACCACCCCCCGACTTAGAACCCCTAATCCAACCAGCTGCACTAGAACCAACCCCACCATAACCATCAGTACAAACCGCATCCACTTCTAGACCACCTGCATCCGAACAACCAGAGGCAATAGTCATCCCACTTCCCCAAGTAGAAATACCATCAACCACTGCTGCACAGCAAACATAAAATCTTGATGCGACTTTTGCAGGTACACAGATGCTGAAACAAGCGGAAGCAGAGAAGCAAAAAAATAAGAAAAAGAAGAAGGACCATCATGGATAGCCAGTAATGGTCCACATCAATCTAGTTGGGTCGACCACTATGGTCGATGCAACCAAACTGAGAGATCCAAAACTAGAACAACTACTGGAAGCACTAGCAGTCGAAGCAAAGACATGGAACCAACACAGACGTAAGGAACTAGACAACAAGGAAAAAGAACAAGTTAAGTTCCTTAACAAGTGTAGGGACCTGGTCAAGTCTGTCATACCAGGACCAATAGAGGTTGACACTGACAAAACACTAGAAAGAGCTTATCAACTATTTGAAAGTGTGGTGTGGGCGCTCCAAGCACAGATTCAAGAAACAAAAGAAGAGCAGAAAGAAGAAACCATTCGAATATTGATGGTGCAACAAGCAACCTTTTTTGAAGCCTACAAAGTGTTGCAAGATCACATGGAGGAGTCTGTAATCACTGAAGAAGTACTGAGAGACTAGCCTGCTTACTATGGACAAGTCTATCAGCATGCCAAACAGACCCGAGAAGGGATCCAAGCACTTGAAAAGAGGAAAACCACTGACGAAGCACTCAGAAGCACAATTGAGGAACAAATAGTGCTTGAGACAGCTAAACTCCAGAAGCTTGAGTGGGAAGCACATCAGTGGGTGCATCAAGTCATTCCCAACTTGGAAAAATTAGACATCATCTACCCGCAGATGAAATGACTCAAAGAGACAGCAGAAGAAAAGGACCAGTTTATGGGTCTCGACATGGAGAGAATAGTTGAAATCTCCATTCCAGAGAAAATGTCAATTTTATCAAGTCTGACTACACTTACCATTGACATATAGAAAATATTGTAGAGTTGGATGAATTTCCAACATCACCTAGTAGTGACAGCTCCAACAATTGTCCTAGTCTGCATATAGAAAAGACCGACCATCAGACTTCACAGCCCATAAAGATCAAGCACAAAATAATGACTACTTAGAAATTTTGGTACCTCCCTGTGTCTTCAGGATGAAGAAACATTTTCTTCATGGGGGAGATATTGGAGGAGCAAGTCAGTATTCCGACTTGAATGATATTCGACTTGTCGATCAGCTGACTAAGTCGATTAGCTGACTAACTAGAGATTAGGTCGGCCACCTAAAAGTCATGTCGATTCATTGAACCGACAGGTAGTTATTTTGTAACTGTTTTGTAATCATATATATTAGACTGTTGAGCAAGATGAGAACTTGGTTCAGTTCTCTGTATTGTATGGACCCTCTTATGCTAATATAATCTATTATTATATCTATCTATTCTTGTCTCTTGTCTCTATTATGTATGTATGTTTTAGTCTGTATTATTGGTAACTTTATGTGATTTGTGAGATTAACCTTATGTGACTTGATGATGAAGATGAATTGAAGATGAAGATGAATTGAATATGAATATGACTTGATGATGATCCAGATGATACAGAGAAGAAGACGTGTGCTGATAAATTGTGTCGAGAGAATACCTTCCTAGTTAATAGGGAGTGTTGATGTATTTGTAACTTCGGAATGTATTCACTTGTATATCTTATGTATTGTACCCTGATGTTTATTCCAGGAAGTATCTATAATGTAATTGAGTCATGTGATGCCCTGATGTTCTGATCCATAGATTCAATAATGTAAAAAAGTCATGTAAAGTCATTGAGATTAACCCTCCATTGTAAGTCAGGGAAATAGTCCCCACAATTGAGTCAAGGTTAACCCTCCTTATTGATCAGAGGGAAAAGTCCCCACAGTTGTGGGGCACTAGGGCTATTAGAATCTCTTATAGAAGTCGACCCTACTAAGTAATTGTTAAGTGAGGCCAATTGTTAGAGTGGACATAACGTGAATGAAAGAATATACATAGAAGTGAGTCTCTCCTCATTTCTACACATCACACACACACTCACTCACTGGGGTGCATGAGTGAGAGAGGAGAAGCTATCTCAAGTGAGAGAGAGCGAACAACTATTGGAGATCATCATTTCTATCTTTGGGTTTTATTGCTTCCATTGGTGCTCATTCTATCTCTGAGGAAGTTGTAGGGTTTTCTCCTTTATGGTTTCCCTGAGGAAAACTATTTGTCTCTCTTGTCTCTTGTGTTTATTGATGTGCATGTTATTCTCTCAGATAAGATCCCAAGATCATATTGATTAAATGGTAAAAATATAAAACAAGAAGTTTCTTCCTTTTTAGTATTGAATATACCCACATTTGGTGTCACATGGATTCAAACGCATAACCCCTCGTCTATTGCAAAGTACAAGAAATAGAGCAAGGAATCTACGTGGAAGTGTAGAATGGGAAATAATCTTTCAATTTTCCACTAGCAGTCTTGGGAAGTGCCATATTTAGATAGTAAACATTAATGGATAACAAGAAAAGGGGAATCCATCAAATGGGGTGTAAATCTAGGGAAGAAGTCAGGAGAGGCAAGCCTCAATTGAGAAACAACCATAGAAAGGAAGATCCCCAGCCAATAAAGATAGAGAGAAAATGAAAGATAGGGAAGCTATGACGAAGTACCACAAGAGATTTTTAACTACAATCAAGACGTAATCTTTCCCTTCATATGAAGTGGGTTACACATTTTTGGGTTTGATTGTCAATTCCACCAAAAAAGTCCCCTTTTGGACAACGTTAGTATAATTCTCACCTCCTCACATCTCTGTGATTTCTTGTATAGAATTTTGTTTTGGGTTTCTTGTTTTTTATCATGGTCAACAGGGAAATATAAGAAAAATTCACAAGAAATCAAGCTTGTTTTGGAATATATTAAACCCACTCACAACTTAGGATAAAATAATTAATCATTATTTGATTAATTATTCACCCACTAGCTTAATTAGTTGGCATCCACTTGCACCTTAAAGTCAATACATGCCATCTATATCCTAGGAATGATTTATTTCCAATTCTGGGTTGATCTTGACCACCTTTTGACCATCCAGAATTAATATACAAGACTTTACAGCAGATTCTGCTTTATTCTGCTTTTTTTGCTTTTCCTGCTTTTCTATGGATAAGATAAAAGCTAGTCGACTAGGAAATTGGGAGTTTTTGTTTCCAACCCATCCTTCATTAGTTTTTCTCCATTTTCTAGAATTATCATGTTTTTTCCATCTCCTTGACAAATCTCTCATGATTTTTCCAACTCGCGAGGTCCTTGATAGATTTGGGAAGTGCTTTAGCCACCTATGGGGGTTTGCTATATTTTGGTAAGTCAGCCTTTTTGAGATTTATGAGTTGTTTCCATACAATTCGATTTTCCTATGAGGGATGTACTATTTATGTACACTATTATTCATAATAATTCAGTGGAAGGATACACAGCAATATTCATCTCTTCATTCATGTGATTCAGTCTCTTTTCTTCTCTCTATTTTTCCTGTGTATGCTTATGAGAATTCTTAGTAGCAAGATCTATTTCCTGTGCTTCTTCTTATCATCATTTCTCATAGCATTGATCTATTATTTCTACATGGTATCAGAGCTACAAATTTGATCAAGTTCTATAGAGTTGCGGAGTGCTTCTAGTCTCCTATCCCTCTCTGAAGAAGAGCTTGTCTAGCTTACAAGATTTTCTCCTAGTTTGTTTTGCAGGTTGCAGAGAGTATCTCTTAGAACATATTAACAAATTCAATATGGATTCAAAAGTTCCTCTACTATATTCTTTCAACTATGCTGATTGGAAGCCAAAGATGAGTGCATACTTGAAGAGGCAATGTCTCTTTGATGTCTCCATTGGTGCATTGAGTGAACCTGAGTCTTATGAAGAGAAGATTGATTGGATAAATAATTGTGATAGAACTTATGGAATTATGTGTTTGGGAATGTCTCAAAATATATATCATCTCATAGATTCTGCTAAACTTCCATTTGAGCTTTGGAAAGTTTTGGACAAAGCTTTTGGTTTGTAGGAAATTGAAGATGAAGCATGCAGCGAACCTAGCATCTCCTATTGTTATCTCTCTCAAGATATCTTGGACTCTAAATTCTCTGATGAATTTGATCATGTTGAATAATTTTCTCTTACAGTTCATGTTGTTGCTGCCCTCTTTGATTTGAATGCTTCCTCCTTCAATCAAGAAGCAAATATTGAAGAGCCATCTTTTTCTGTGTCTCTTGAAGGTGATTTTTCTTCTTGTGATACTATTGATGAAAAAGAAGTAACATATGGAGCTGTTGCTGATATTTATTATGATCCTATAACCCATTAATTGTTCTCTAAATCTCCTATCTTATATTCTGAGATCTATGTGCCATATTCTTCACACCTTTTGCATACCTCTCTCATTGATGGTACGTAAGCCAATGACTTCCAGGATGTTTGCTTAGCTACATCAAGCCTTATTTGTGTCATACCACTCATATTACTTGATATCATGTGCTTCAACATATCCTACTTTTTTATTAGCATCAATACTCGGAGCCTTCTTGAATATTTTGAACATCTCCTTATTTCCTCCTTTCATACAGAGGATTCATTACCAATGTATTCCCATGAGTCTATTGATATGCTTATATGTGATCCTTTGGATTATGATTTAGAGGCATATTTTCAGGTTGATACACATATCATACCACCATACATACCATATACCATAGCTTTGAATAATCCTAAGGCTATACAAATCCCTAGTTCACTAGTTGATTCCTCATTGGTCTCTTATGCAGTGATATTTATCTTGCATGATTTGAAGTCTTTCCTAACTTTTAGTGGCTGGTTATCCATGAACTTAGTCATATATGGACTGATATTAAACATGTTTGGATCTGTTATAAACACTTATGGTTCATATCTTATGCCCATCCATCATTCAGATTTTTACACCTATCAGTTTTCCCTAGTTGCTCATAATTTTCCTAGTCTTGCCCTATATCCTCATGGAGCCATTGAAGAATTTGTCCTTGCTGTTCCATATGTTAATATTTCTGATATATAAGATTTTTATCAACCTCATATCAGATATATATAGGTGCTACATCATATTGGAAGATTGACATGTGATTCACATCACAATTTTGCAGCTATTCAGGGAATTGGTTGTGAAATAAATTGTCTTCATTTTTGTACTCTTTGGGAAGGAGTATGCACAGATCTCTTTTCCATTTCAGATTATGTTTGTAGATTATAGTTTGACAGCAGAAATAAGCATTCAGATAATGCTCCTACTTCATCAGTTGATGAGATACAAGGAGTCTCTCCTCTTCCTTCTTGCAGGTTCTACACTCCAACTCATGATCATGGAGTTCATGATTTCTTTAGCAAGTACTTCTTCCAGAAGCAGTTGAATCAGCTCATTAAAGTGAATATGAAGATATGTTGAAGACATATTTCAAATTTTGTGCCTTGTCCTATCTTGAGGGATGATTTTCCCCATGTGGTTTTGCCTCTTTCCTCACTTTTCTGGACATAATAATTGTTAAAGGGTGACCATAGCCCTGTTGCTGGGCCCTATATGCATCCATATGCATCCATATATTTTTTTAATACCATCATAAAGTCAGACTTATAGGGGGGTGTTGGAATATATTAAACCCACTCACAACTTAGGATAAAATAATTAATCATTATTTGATTAATTATTCACCCACTAGCTTAATTAGTTGGCATCCACTTGCACCTTAAAGTCAATACATGCCATCTATATCCTAGGAATGATTTATTTCCAATTATGGGTTGATATTTACCACCTTTTTACCATACAGAATTAGTATACAGGACTTTACAATAGATTCTGCTTTATTCTACTTTTTCTACTTTTCCTACTTTTCAATGGATAAGATAAAAGCTAGTCAACTAGGAAATTGGGAGCTTTTGTTTCCAACCCATCCTCCATTATTTTATCTCTATTTTCTAGGATTAGTATATTTTTTCCATCTCCTTGACAAATCACTCATGATTTTTCCAAATCGTGAGGTCCTTGATAGATTTTGGAAGTACTTTAGCCACCTATGGGGGTTTGCTATATTTTGGTAAGTCAGCCTTTTTGAGATTTATGAGTTGTTTCCATACAATTCAATTTTCATATGAGGGATGTACTATATATGTACACTATTATTCATAATTATTCAGTGGAAGTATATACACCAATATTCATCTCTTCATTCATGTGATTCAGTCTCTTTTCTTCTCTCTATTTTTCCTGTGTATGCTTGTGAGAATTCTTAGTAGCAAGATCTATTTCCTGTTCTTCTTCTTATCATCATTTCTCATAGGATTGATCTATTATTTCTACAGCTTGAATCAAGGTCGGGATGAAGAAGTCTAGATTCCAGAATCTACAAATCCATATTCCCCCAAATTCAAGAATAACAAATCACTACCAAGGTCGACGCACTACCTATTGAAAGAGTAATGTTTGTTGTTTTCCTTGGTGGGTATGTTAAAATACTCTTTGATATTCATTCTATGGCCCAATATTGCAAAGTGTGACATAAGGAAAAAATAGGCATCTTTGACAAATTTTTCTCCAACAAAGTGGAAAATCATGGGGTTTAGAAGAAAACCATAGTACCAATATCATGGCGGGTGTGAGGAGGCAACCTCTAAGAATAGTTCACATGGTGGGGTAGATTTGTGGGAATCCATATGGTTGAAAGGATCTTGGAGAGGGGAAACAATGTGATTGTTGTTGATGATTTCTTTAGTGGTATAAAGGAGAACATTATGCATCACTTCAACAATCCTCGATTTGAACTCATCTGCCACAATGTCTTGAGCCAATATTAGGTTGATAATATTTACCATATAACATGCCCCACATCTCCTATTAATTGCAAGTACAATTCTATTAGGGAATTTATATCCACACCTTGTAAGCAAGTTTTGGCTTCGTCCTTTGCATTTGAAGTTCTACTTGATGTCCATTTTGTTTTTGGGAAGTTCTTTAAGAAAAGATGGAATTTATATGGATTAGGTCCCGGGTCTAAGAGGTTTCTATTATACCAAAAGGTTACATGAATTGAAACTGGTCTCATTCCTTTGAAACTCATGCTATATAGGCATACTACAACGAGAGTGGATCCATGGTGGATGCTCTAATAGTCCCTAGATTGCACCAGTAAACTAATGTCCTATCGACATCTATTGTTGTTTTGGATGGCTTTGTTATATTTTTATAATTTAAGCAATATGATCTAGGACTCTTATCTAAGAGAATAACATGCACAACAAAAATCATAAGAGACAAGAGACACAAAGAATTTTCCTTGGGGAAACCATAAAGGAGAAAACCCCACAACTTCCTTAGATATAGAATGAGCACCAATGGCAGAAGTAAAACACAAAGACATAAAATATGATATCCAACAAATTTTCTCTCTCTCTCACTTGAGAGAGATTCTCCTCTCTCACTCATGCACCCCAGTGAGTGAGTGTGTGTGATAAATAGAGAGGCTCACTCTCTATTTATATTCTTTCATTCACTTAATGTCCACTCCAACAAGTCAGTGTCACTTAAAAATTACTTACAAGGGATGAATTCTCTAGGAGAGTCTAATAACCCTAGTGCCCCACAACTATGGGGGCTTTTCCCTCCAATAAAAAAGGAGGGTTAACCTTAACTCAATTGTGGGGACTATTGCCTCGACTTACAATGGAGGGTTAACCTCAATGAATTTATATGACTTGTTTACATTATGACTCTCTCAATAGAAACCTCATGGTATGACATGACTCAATTACATTACAGATACTTCCCCACAGGAACATCGGGGTACAATACATAAGATATACAAGTGCACATTCTGAAGTTACAAATACATCAACACTCCCTCTTAACTAGGAAGGTATTTTCTCAACACAATTTATTAGCAAAAGTATTCTTCTCTGTATCATCTGAATCATCAACAAGTCATTTTTATCTTCAAGTCATATTCATCCTCAAGTCATCTTCATCTTGAATTCATCTTCAGCACTGGATCATCATCAAGTCTGCATCATTACTTGATCTGGAGCATCATTGGATCATAATCAAGTCTAGATCATCACTTGATCTAGATCATCATTGGATCATCTCAAATATTGATCATCACTGGATCATCATCAAAGCTGGATCATCACTGAATCATCATCATCGATGCTATCTCAATCAACTGGTGTTATCTCTCAATTCTACTCATCATAGGAAGTTCTACAGAGCCAGCCCTTTTTCATGCTGGTTGTAGGCCTAGCCCTCATGTAGGTCTTTATCTTCTTCAACACTTATATCTGATCGAGTCAGAAAGGCCTGCCCAACACTTACATCTAACCATGTGAGGAACACATCTAGCATACATGTCAGAAAGGCACGCCCAACACTCACATATGACCATGGGAGGAACACATCCTGAATCCATGTCAGAAAGACCCAGGACTCACATATGACCATGAGAGGAACCAATCCGAAATTCATGTCAGAAAGGCTCTGTACTTACATCCGACCATGAGAGGAACCAATCCAACATTCATTTCAGAAGGGCTCTAAACTTACATCCAAACATGAGAGGAACCAATCCAGCATTTATATCGGAAGGGCTCTGGACTTACATTTGACCATGAGAGGAACCAATCTAGCATTTATGTCAGAAGGGATCTAAAATTTCATCTGACCATGAGAGGAACAAATCTAGTATTCATGTCAGAAGGGTCCTGCACTTACATCTGACCATGGGAGGAACTAATCCTACATCCATGTTAGAAGGGCTCTCGGACTCATCACTTCCCTTTGGAGGGAACCTCGATATAGAGAACACCAAGCTTCTCCCTGAAGTACTCAAACTTTACTCTAGCCATTTCTAGCATAGAATCACATTAGGGCTAATTACATCCAAGGATAAGCTGTGAGATTCACCATGACCTATTTACATTCGAGGACAACCTATAGGACCATTTACGTTTGAGCCACCTACAAGCTTCACCAGGATTTTATGCTCAAACAACCTGTCTCACTGGCTATGCTAGAAATCCCTCTTTCGAGAGATCTCGATCTGGATCACATGTAGGAGCTACACTGCTCCTCTATGATCTCATACTAAAGAAGCATCCCGAAGTGCTCTTCTTATCATTGGCACTGTCTTCCCAATATGAATCCACATAAACCTCCAGGTTAATCTTCAGATTCATATCATACTTGAGCCCATACTCAACTGTACCCTTTAGGTACCTCACTGCATGCTTTGCAACCATTAGGTGGAAATGTCTCAATGTGTTCATAGCAAAGCAAATATCTGATCTCGTATTTCTCAGGTACATTAAGGAACAAATTATATGATGATACATCATGGCATCAATTGATTCCGACGAATCAACACTCAATAGGTTCGGGTTCAATTCCATAAGTGTGGTCATGACCTTGTAGTCCATCATCCTGAACCACTTCAGAATCTCTACTTCATACTTCCCTTGTCCCATGGAGATTCCATCTGCATTCTGCCACACCTCCATATCCAATTCCTTTGAACTTGGCAACAAGTCTCCTTCTTGCAACTCTAATGAGTTCCTCTTTTATGTCAAGAACAAGTCATCAACATATAACAGGAGCATCACTGGTCTTCCACCTTCAGCCTTGAAGAAAAGGTTGGAATTTGCTTTACTCTCAGTAAAGCCTAGAGTCATCAGTAAGCTTTCCATCTTGTTGTATCATGTCAAACCTCAGGATCTTTTGCAGTCACTCCCTCTGAAGTGGAGCATCATTCTCCCTCTGGATTTCATACTCTATGCACTGAAACATTCTGTACTGGAGTGACAAGTAGCTTCCTCTACTACTAATATTCTATGTATCCATCGAGGGTCACTGGATACCAAGATCCTCTATCTTGAACCTTTTCAAAATTTCTTCTCGCAAAGGTTAAGATCTTAATCACTCTAGGTGATATTCAAGCTCCTCATGTATGTTTTATCCTATGGGTGTCTTCTAATCTCGTACAAGGCCTTCTTTAATTTGCACACATGAGTCTTCCTGTCATGTGTCTTAACTTCCAATGGCTGCAAATGTCTCTTCGTAGTTTATGCCTTCTTTCCATCAGAAGCCTCGTGCTATGAATCTTTCCTTGTATCCTACAATGTTTCCATCTACTACATGCTGGATCTTGTAGATCCTTATGGAAGATACTATGGACTTCCCTTCAAGTCTCGATGCTGCATTCTAGACATCATTCTTCTTGAACTGGTATTATCCTTCCATTTCTTCTTGGCTTCTTCTTCATAGCTAGAAGGTTTGTCATCAATGATTTTTCTCAATAGTGTTACATAACTGCACTGTGTCTAAGATCTCTTCTTTGAAATTATATTCATATTATTCTTCATCTTGGATTCTTTCTTGAATTGTCGTCACTTGTTCTTCGAAACAAGTCTCATCCTTCTTTTCATGTAGGCAATTGTACATGATCTTTCCTACAAGTCAAATGCATTAGCTATATGGTTAGAAACATTTCATAAGGTATATTCATAATGAAAAAATTATTTTCATTAATATATAATCATGCAACTATTTTAGCCAATACAACATTCATCCATATCTTACGAAAACTTTCTAGATGCCTTCCATCTCTACCCAGACAACATTGAGATTGTGCACTAATCCAATATGTCAGCAAAGAGGTTTCATTCTAGATAAGTAGCAATGGAGAGTTGTATAGAACAATGGGCTACTTACCCATCACATGCATATTAGTAGTATACTATCATTAATGCAAACATTATATCATGCATAACACATGAACTGAATATCAACAAAAGAATAACAAAAAAATATCATGGAATGACAATTGAATACTTATCTTTATTTGTTTCGTGGGTAGACTCCTTATTGAGCCTTCAACTTCGTCATCTTCTTCATTCATTATTTCTTATCCAAACGCTAAGATGGATAAGAGGTTCTTCAAGAGTTGAGTCCTTCATATTCCTCATCATTTGAGGGATCTTCTTTGGATGGTGAGAGCTCTATCTTCAGTGGCTCCCATCTTCTTTTCTCTTATTATGAGTCGAGCTTCTTCTTGTGTGTGCTCTTCCCAGAGTCTGCTGAAAGTAATCACTTCCTTCTGGCACAAATTCCTTGAATGAATGAATTCCATGATCCTAGGAGGCCATTCAAGATGGTTATCACAACTTCTGCATTCTCCATGTCTTCTTCTACTGTTTCATGTTGTTCTTTGATTTGAGAGGCCCTTGTAAAGTATGACTGTATGGTTTCTGCATTCTGGATCTTCACATTCTTCAACGGGTTTCTTGAAGTCATCTTTCGATTTATGTTATTTCCTTCAAATAGCTTGGTCAAGGAATCAAAAAATCTCTTTAGGTGTCTTTAGGGAAGACACTTGTGGTATAAGGTGATCCGTGATTGAATCAGCAATGATCTTCTTGGCCTTGACCAAGTTCTTCTTGTGTAAGGATTTTAGCATCATCTCCCTCTAGAACTGGAACCTCTCTACTTATGTAGGTGTCCAATTCATTTCCTTAAAGAACTAGTAAGATCCTATACTTCCATGCTTGGAATTTGTCAGCCTCACCAATATTGTCATCAAGCTGGTGTGATTAGTCATTTTAAAACGAGAACCTTAACTATAAATAGAAAAATATTAGATCTTATTGATTTGAGGTGTTCGTCCTAGTTCTGAAGTTGAATGATGTAGGGTTTGTCAGAGAAACCCTAATTTTCAAAAATTAGAATATTTCAAATCTGATTGGATAGAAACATAGACATCTTCAAGGTGAGCTGTCCAATGTACTCCTTTTCTGAAAACAGTGGAGGAAAGCTCCTGGAACAGGAAGCCCTAGTTTTCCAATTTATTATACAGAAATTATTGATACTGTTTCTATGATATCTATGAAATTACTACTTCTCTATGTTTGATATTTTGTACTGGGGTAACCTCATCTGTCCTCTTTCCAACACCATAGGTTTGACCAGAACTGGTTTCACCAATTGGGACTTATGAGAGTTTTCCCAAGGTGACTTTTTTCAGGATTGTTCAGCATAGCCAAGTTGTATGGACTTCCACGTGTCACTGTTTCACCTTCAGGGTTTGAAACATTTAGCACAATAAGAAAATTCCTTTCCCTATCTATAAAATCTTTCTAAATTTCATTTGGATCTTTGTAGCCTGAGATATTTCAATTCTCCCTAGGTGTCCTATTTAGGGATGAATCTTGGAAGAGGCTATAACCTTGAATTATAGGAATCATATCTCCTGGAATATAGTGAATCTGAGGATGAAACTTTTACACATTGTACATAAGGAATTCGTCTTTTTACTATGAACTTTTTGGCTCCTTATCCTTCTCCAATCTCGAGATATAGCGAATCTACCAAAACTACTAGTTTTAGTATTTTAGGGTTTTTTCGGCGTGGGGTCAAATTAGGGTTTGAATTTCTTGGAGTTTTACCCAACCAAAAATATAGACCTAGGTCTATAAACTTAGATTTTGATGAGGAGAGTAATCCTATTTTGGGCTCACTAAAAAATTCTCTCTTATGCAAAAATCCCTAATTTCCTGCATCAAAAACTAAAAATGCTTGGAATCAAATTCTGCTTCGACGGAAAGATGCTCCCTTCAATGGAGAGTTAGCCTAGAATCCTTTTGCTGATGGATTGTGGAGAAATATCCAAAAAATAAGAAGCCCTAGCTTCTATAGCTACATAGTGTCTTCTTCTCAGGTTATCTCTGATACCATGTTAGATTTTTATCATTTAAGCAATATGATCTAGGATCTTATATTAGAGAATAACATGCACAACAAAAATCACAAGAGACAAGAGACACAAAGAATTTTCCTCGGGGAAACCATAAAGCAGAAAAATATGCAACTTCCTTAGAGATAGAATGAGCACCAATGGCAATAATAAAACCCAAAGACAGAAAATATGATCTCCAATAGTTGTTCTCTCTCTCGCACTTGAGAGAGCTTCTCCTCTCTCACTCATGCGCTGCAGTGAGTGAGTGTGTGTGATAAATGGAGAGGCTCACTCTCTATTTATATTATTTCATTCACTTAATGTCCACTCCAACAAGTTAGCCTCAATTAACAATCATATTACCAGGGCCAACTTCTCTAGGAGAGTCTAATAACCCTAGTACCCCACAACTGTGGGTACTTTGCCCTCCGATCAACAAGGAGGGTTAACCTTAACTCAATTGTGAGGACTATTTCCCTGAATTACAATGGCGGGTTATCCTCAATGACTTTACATGACTTGTTTACATTATGATTCTCCCGATAGGAACATCGGGGTATGACATGACTCAATTACATTACAGATACTTCCTTATAGGAACATAGGGGTACAATACATAAGGTATACAAGTGAATACATTCCGAAGTTACAAATACATCAACAAGATTTAATTTTTATGTCTTTGTAGGACACCTCACTATGTTTCATTATTTTTGTATCAATTATGATAGGACATTTTACATCAATGTCATAAATTTCTTAGCCTTTTGTATTACCATGCCCATGTAAACAAATCAACCTATGCAGTTTGTATATTTTCATTAATATAGATTTGAGATTAAAGTATGGATTGACCTTTTAGTTTAGAAGGAAGGTTTGTACCAATTTCCCAATTGGTGGTCCTGAGATAAGTGTTGGTGAATTTATCACCTGCATGCACATTATTGATTAGGTTAGAACCTTTACCATTCCGTTAATCATCTATTGTAGACATAACAAGTTCCAATGATATTGGAAGGATATGTTCGATATTTTTCCTTAATGACCTAGGGTGACAAAATTACAATGATTCACATTAATGATGGGAGTTGTGTGACTATAAATTATTGTTCTTACCTCTATATCTTAAAAAAATGACCCAATTTATAGGATATTAGTGTCTTTGGAGTCAAGTTATCACCTAGTTTTTTAGCTATTAGCTTCTTTGGAGTCATGCTAGGCACTCTTCCATGATACTTTATAATGGGATATTTTTGGAAGTCTTGTTATCTACAATTTTGGTTATTTGTGGGAATTAATGATTATTCAATTCAATTTAAACAATAATATTTTACAAGATATAGAAAAACCCCTTAGCATTCTAGATATGATCTTTGCATGTGATGAATATGCATTGTTGAGCATGCAAAGAGGTATATTCAAAGGCCAAATATGACAGAAGCAATATGACAGAGTCATAGACATTAGCAACAAATATTAGTCCTTGCAATATTTCCCCTTTCACTCTATTTTTTAATGTTGTTAGCACTAATGTGATCCAAATCCTGATAGATCTAAGAAGCATAGCATCGGTTTAGATTCAAGTTTAGATGTCTTGGCATGAAAATTCAGTAGTTTATTTTTAATAAGGATAATAGATAAGGTGCTCAGACCTCGCACCTATAATTTTCCATTTTCATTAGATATACACAAAGGTTATTGAGTGGTTGTTTTGGCAGCAACTCAAAATACATAATGTATGAATATTTTGGTCTAGGTTTGTTTTTGTAGAAGCTACATGAAACATGGATTATTGGAAGATCCATACTAAGGCAATAGTTAAAAAGGGTTATGATGCCAATATATTTTTAAACATAATCAACACCTCAAATACAGGGCTTCTATGTTCTCAAAAGATAATGAAAAATTGTGATTTACTTAAAGTTTGCATTGTTTAATTAATGCGAGACAAGGGGAAACATAATTTCAACTAATTTATTTGTTCCTAGATTAAGAAAAAAAATTGAAGGATTTGTTTTGGTGTCCAAAAAGTTAAAACCCTATTCCACACTTAGTCAACCTTTTACCATTTGTAGACTCCGACATTTTCTTGTATTAATATTTCAAGATATTTTATGGGGCCTTTTGGCTATAAGCATCATATGTTGGTTTTTGAGAAAACAATTTTGTTATATTTTTATCAATTTTGATAGTATTATCTTAGGATCTTTTTTCAGAGAATAACATGCACAACAATCAAACAAAAGAGACAATAGACAAAAATATTTTCCTTGAGGAAATAATAAAGGAGAAAACCCTGCAAATTCCTTAGAGATAGAATAGGCACCAATAGCAGCAGTAAAACCCAAATACAGTATGATGATCTCTGACAGTTGTTCTCTCTCTTATCCCAGCTCCTTCTCTCTCACTCATGTGCTAAAACTGAGTGTGAGTGAGTGTGTGATAATAGAGAGGCTCATTCTCTATTTATACTAATTCTTGACTAAACAATAACTTCCTAGAGCCGACTTCTTTAGGAGATTCTAATAACCCTAGCGCCTCGAAACTGTGGGGACTTTAACCCTTGCACAATAAGAAGGGTTACCCTCTATGACTTTACATGAATTGTTTACATTATTGATTCTCCTGATAGGAACATCGTGGTATGACATGACTCAATTAAATTACAAATAATTTTCGGTAAAAACATTGGGGTACAATACATGAATTATAAAAGTGAATACATTCCAAAGTTACAAATACATCAACACTCCCTCTTAACTAGAAAAGTATTCTCTTGACACAATTCAGCAATAAACTTATTTTTCTCTATATTAAATTTGGATCATCTTCAATGCTGGATCATCACTGGATCATCATTGAAACCAGATCACCACTAGATCATCATCAAATCTGGATCATCACTAGATCATCATTAAAGCTAGATCATCACTGGATCATCATCAAAGTTGGATCATCATCAAAGCTGTATCATCACTGGATCATTATCATCACTCCTTCCGCTATCTCAATCAACTGGTGCTATCTCTCAATTCTACTTGTCATAGGAAGTTCTACAGAGACAACCCTTTTTCATGTTGGTTGTAGGCCTAGCCTCCAAGTAGGTTTTCTTTAGTGCTCATATCTAACCCTTAGTTAGAACAGCCCGCCCAACACTTACATCTAACCATGAGAGGAACACATCAACCACCATGTCAGAAAGGAATGCCTAACACTCACATTTGACCTAGTCAGAAAGGCATAGCACTCACATATGACCATGGGAGATCCAACCTGCCACCATGTCAGAAAGGCTCATTTAGCACTTAAATCTAACCCACTCAAAATGGCCCAACACTCACATCTAACCATGGGAGGCCCAACCTACCACCATGTTAGAATGGCTTAGCACTTATATCTAACCATGGGAGGCCCAGCCTCCCACCATGTCAGAAAGGATCAGGACTTATATCTGACCATGGGAGGCCCATCATGCCACCATGTCAGAAAGTCTCAGCACTTATATCTGATCCAGTCATAATGGCTCTACACTTACATCTAACCCAGTCAGAATGGATCTGCACTTACATATGACCATGGGAGGCCCAACCTGCCACCATGTCAGAATGGCCCTGCACTTACATTTGACCATGGAAGGAACCAATCCTACCATGTCAGAAATTCTCTTGGACTCATTGCCTCCTCTTGGAGGGAACCTTAATCTGGAGAACACCAAGCTTCTCCCTGAAGTACTCAAAATTTACTCTAGCCAATGGCTTGGTCAACACATAACCTATCTGTTCATCCATCGCAACATATTGGAGTTTCACTGCTCCCCTCTGCACCATATCCCTCATATAGTGGTACTTGATCTCGATATGGTTTGACTTATCATGGAACAACGGGTTCTATGAAAACTTCACACAACTCTAGTTGTCACAATATATATAAGTAGCATCCAAATGGAGATCAAAAAAATTAGACAGTAGCTTCCTTAGCCATACTACCTCACAACTAGCTGAATAAGTTACCACATACTCTGCTTTAGCTGTACTCAGTGCCATGCAAGACTATTTCCTACTAAACCAAGAGATCACACCTGATCCCAAACTAAAGCAGCACCTTGAAGTGCTCTTCCTATCAATGACACTGCCTGCCCAATCTGAATCAACATAAACTTCCAGGTTAATCTTCTGATCTACCTCATGCTTGAGCCTATAATCAACTGTACCCTTCAGGTACCTCAAAATATGCTTTGCAGCAATCAGGTGAACATATCTCAGATCCTTCAGGAACTTGCTCAATGTGTTCACCACAAAGCAAATATTTGGTCTCGTATTCATCAAGTACATCAAGGACCCAATCATCCAACGATACATCGTAGCATCAACTGTCTTTGATGAAGCATCACTCAATAGCTTTAGGTTTGATTCCATAGATGTGGTCATGGCCTTGTAGTCCATCATCTTGAACCTCTTCAAGATCTCTACTGCATACTTCCCTTGTTCCAGGGATATTTTATCTGTACTTTGCCACACCTCCATGCCTAGAAAGTAGTGCATCATACCAAAGTCCCTCATTTCAAACTCAACAGCAAGCTTCCTCTTTGTATCAGCAATCAACCCACCCACACTTGTTACAAATAGATCATCTACATATAGTAGAAGTATCACCTGGTTCCCTTCTTCAACCTTGTAGTAAAGGTTGGAATCTGCTTTACTCTTAGTAAATCCCAAACTGGATAGGAAGCTGTCAATTTTTCCATACCATGTCTTGGGTTCCTATTTCAAACCATACAGAGATTTCTTCAATTTACATACATGAGTCTCCCTGTCATGTGTCTCAAAACCAAGTGGCTGCTCCACATACACTTCCTCTTCCAGTACACCATTCAAGAAAGCAGTCTTGACATCCATTTGGTGTATCTTCCATTTCATCACTACAGCCAAAGCAAGTACTGATATGATGGAAGTATATCTGGCTATAGGTGAAAAAGTTTCTTCATAATATATTCCATCTTTCTGAGAGAAGCCACGAGCCACAAATCTTGCATTGTGTTTCTCTGTGCTACCATCTGCAGCATGCTTGATCTCGTAGATCCATTTGGAAGTCACAACATACTTCCCCTCTGGTCTTGGGACAACATCCCATACATCATTATTCATGATCGACTGATACTCCTCGATCATAGCATCATTCCATTATTTCTTCTCTGTTGCTTCTTCATAGTTGGGAGGTTCTTTGTCAATGATGTCACATAACAGTGCTACACAACCGAAGCAGGACGTGGTTGTTTTCCTCTCTCTGTGCATTTATTTTGGAGCCCTATATCTTTCTGCACCTTGGATAGCCTCTCATACCCATGTAGGTTTCCTGTTGCGAGGATTATTCTCTTGGGGTGGATCTACAAGTTCCTGTGGTTCTTCTATTTCTCAATCTTCATCTTGATTTGCATCATTCATAGTTGTATCTTGAATTCTAGGTACTTCTGTTTCTTCAGAGTCTTCAACTGGTATCTTTTTGGATTTGTTTTATGCTGAATATTCATTAAATGTTACATCTCTGCTTATGCCAATCTTCTTGAATCCTAGGAAGTATATTCTGTAACTTTCGAGCTTTCACTATATCCAACAAATATACCCTTCTTTCCAAAAGGATCTAACTTTGTCCTCTTTTCTTTTGGAATGTGTATGTACACAGGACAACCGAATATTCTGAGATGGTTGACCTCTGGTTTCTTGCCGGAAAATACTTCTTCGGGTGTCTTTTTCTCAAGCATTCTATGTGGAGTACAATTCTGTACATACACCATAGTTCTATCAGCTTCTACCCATAGTGCATGGGAAGATCTTGATCATGAAGCATTTCCCTTGTAGCTTCCATGATCATTCTATTCTTCCTTTCTGCGACTCCATTCTACTGTGGATTATATGGAGTGGTCAACTCCCTCTTAATCCATGAATCTCTGCATAACTCTTTGAATTCATTTGATGTGAATTCTATGCCATTGTCTGATTGAAAGGTCTTGATCTTAGTTTCTGTGTGGTTATCGATCAAGGATTTGAATTCCTTGAACTTGCTGAATACTTCATCTTTGTTCTTCAAGAAGTATATCCATGTCTTCCTAGAAAAATCATCAATGAAATAAACATAGTATACATACCCGCTTAATGAACTGGATTACATCAGACCGCATACATCGGAGTGGATGATTTCCATGATTCCTTTTGCCTTGATCTTGCTACCTGAAAATGTCATCTTTGTGTTCTTTCCTTTCACACATCCTTTGCAAACACCTTCATGCTTTGTCTATATTTCTGGAAGACCTTTAACAACTTTTATTGCAAGTGGTAGTGCTCTGTAGTGCACATGTGCAAGCCTTCTATGCCAAAGTTCATTTGGCACTACTGAGTCATGGACCAAAGCTTGTTCTGGTTGGCCCTTTAGTTTGTATAATCCTCCCTCTTTCTCTCCAATCACAACTACATCATCTATGGTCTTTCCCTTTGGCCACATAATAACTTGGCCATATACAAATGCAAACCTTATTCCTTTTGCATCCAATGCTGATATGGAGAGGATATTCTTCTTTAGTCCTGGTACAAATAAGACATCCTTCATCTTCATAGACTTTCCAGAGTCTAACTTATAGGAGGATTCACCACTACCTTTTATTGGATACTGGTAGTCATCCCCAAGTTTCACCCTGTGAGGTGACTCATGTTCAGATAGTTTCACAAAGGATTCTTTGAATCCCGTCATATGTTTGGAAGCCCCACTGTCTATAAGCCAATCATTGCTTCCATGTGTGGTAGTTCCCGTGAGAGAGGAAATCAAAACATATTTTTCATCACTTTCTTGTCTGATTCTCTTTGTGGAAGGTTCATCATCCTCTGTAGCGTGAGCATGATGTCTTCTCTTGTTTCCTTTCTTCTTGTGAGAGTTATCATTAGAGGAAATTTAGGGTCTAAAATGGGCCTTATAAGAAAACGTGCCAAAATAAGTTTTTGTGAGTTGGAATTCAAGAACCAATAGAATTTCAATAAAATAAGTCAACCATAATGGTTGAATTGACATATTTGTCATTTAAAAAAACTACTTTTTTTGTTCGTATTTTCGACATATCTCCCTGTGTTTTTACTCAAATTTTGATCGAGAGATCTCGTTGGATGCGAAATTTGATTCCGCATCCAACGAGTACCCACACTGCATACTTTTGACGGACCCTGCTACCCCAAAAACAAGAAATACCTGAAAAAATGTGATGATGATGTCATCATCATCTGCTTTTCTTGGAGTGTACTATGAGAGCTTGATCTTCACTTCCCATCTTTTCTTCTTGGGCTACTAACGGAGCTTCTTCTTGTGATCATTCTTCCCATAGTCTACTGAAGGTGATTAGATTTCTTCTAGCACAAATCCCTTGAATGAAGGAGTCCCATGATATAGGGAGACCATTCAAGGTGGTCATCACAATCTCTGTATTCTCCACTTATTCATCCACTACTTCAAGTTGTTCTTTGATATGGGAGACCCTTGTGAAGTATGACTGTATATTCTCTGCATTCTGGATCTTCACATTCTTCAACTGGTTCCTCAAAGTCATCTTCGAATTTATGTTATTTCCTTCAAACAATTTGGTCAGGGCATCAAGAATTGCTTTATGTGTCTTTAGGGAGGACACCTGAGGTATGAGGTGATCCTTGATTGAATCAGCAACAATCCTCTTAGCCATGACCAATTTCTTTTTGTGTAAGGCATTAGCCTCATCTCCCTCTAGAACTGGAACCTCTTCATTGATGTAAGAGTCCAACTCATTTTCTTCCAAAACTACAGAGATCCTATACTTCCAAGCTCGGAAGTTCTCATCTCCCTCAAGCTTTTCATTAAGCTTGGTGTGATGAGACATATTAACTGAGAACCTCAAATGGAAATATAAAATATTTAGATATTACCAATTTGAGAAGCTGAAAAAAACTGGATCTGGAGTTGATCTTCTGTAGTGTTGGTTTTCTGGTTGCAAGGAAAATTAGGGTTTGGATTTCCCGGAGTTCTTCCCAACCAAAAACCTTGATTCTTGTCTCTAAACTTTGATTTTGAGGAGGAGAGCATTCCTAACATGGGCTCACTCAAAAATTCCTCTTCAGTGAAAATCCCTAATTTACTGATGTAGTGGTAGGTAAAAAAATGAAAATGCTCAGAATCAGATTCTTCTTCGACAGAAAGATGCGCCCTTTAATGGAGGTTCAACCCAACCTCCTTTTGCTGATGGATTGTGGAGAGAGACCCAAAAAGTAAGAAGCCCTAGATTCTACAGCTGCACAGTGTCTTATTCTCAGGTTAGCTATGATACCAATAATTTTATCAATTTAGATAGTATTGTCTTAGGATCTTATCTAAGATAATAACATGCACAACAATCAAATATAAGAGACAATAGACACAAATATTTTCCTCGGGGAAACCGTAAAGGAGAAAACCCCGCAACTTCCTCAGATATAGAATAGGCACCAATAGCAATAGTAAAACCCAAAGATAGTAATATGATCTTTGACAGTTGTTCTCTCTCTTATCCTAGCTTCTTCTCTCTCACTCATGCACTACAACTGAGTGTGAGTGATTGTGTGATAAATAGGGAGGCTCACTCTCTATTTATACTAATTCTTAACTTGAGAATAACTTCCTAGGGCCGAATTCTTTAGGAGAGTCTAATAACCCTAGTGCCCTAAAACTGTGGGGACTTTAACCCTTGAACAATAAGAAGGGTTACCCTCTATGACTTTACATGACTTGTTTACATTATTGATTCTCCCGATAGGAACATCGGGGTATTACATGACTCAATTACATTACAAATACTTCCCGGTAAAAACATCGGGGTACAATACATGAAATATAAAGGTGAATACATTCCGAATTTACAAATACATCAACAAAATTATATTTCTCAAGGTCTTTTATATATTTAACGAATGTTTCCTCTAAATTTCTATTAATGTTTTTTTTATGCAAGAAGATTGACATGCGTGTAGAAGGTCGATAATAGTAGTCTGTTTGTTTTATTTAGAAAACACACTTTATATGAAGACATATATTTTAGAAGTTGCAAATATGAGACGTTGGTGTTGATTGAATGCAAAGTTTTATGGTAGACCCTTGCAAAAGTCATTAACATAGTGAAACTGAGACTGTCTGTCAATCACTAGATAGCTGACACACTACTAGTCTATAACAAAAAAGGATTTTGTGGGCTTTCAATGAAGAGGGAGAAGCACAACCATGCCTTGTAGCTAGTAATGATATAAAAAAAATGTAAAAGAACATTTGTAACAACCAAAACATGATGTTAGAGAAGAAAGTAGAGGGCACTAGTAATTTGAGTTTTCTATACGGTCAAAATATTCTATGGAAGAGATGAATGAATCGAAGAGTTTTTGGTCGATCCATTCAATATTTCCCTTCTTGGACTGACAACTAGACTTCATAATTCTTCTGGCACTGATATCCT
This sequence comes from Pseudotsuga menziesii, assembly GCA_001517045.1. Taxonomy (NCBI): domain Eukaryota; kingdom Viridiplantae; phylum Streptophyta; class Pinopsida; order Pinales; family Pinaceae; genus Pseudotsuga; species Pseudotsuga menziesii. The sequence goes on from LPNX010487204.1 coordinate 634,739, forward strand.
TCCAACTTCTAGTAGAAGGAGAACTAGGGGGATTAATAAATGTTTTGAATTTACTTTTCAACATATTAAAGCCACAATTGTAGGAGTGGCTTGAGATGCGCATAAATTGTGCCTCAATCTGCTTTGCAATTCATTTCCCACATGCCAAATCAAGTGCATTTGATTGTGTCTATAGGGTATCTAGAATATAGTCATGACTAACAAATTCATAATTACTCCTGGGAGGGGGTGATAAGTTGGCCCAACTTATCTTCCCAACCATTGGTCTCCATAATGAACCTCTTGATTTTTTATGGCATTCTTGGTCTCCATAATGAACAACTTAACGTATATAAGTTCACATTTGTGTGTAATTTTTTTTGGGTGCTAGCAGATAGGCACAAGGTGATGTTTTTTGTGAGAAACTTTACCTATATGGTTTACTAGATGTTATTATTGTTTTCTGGATCTTGGGAAGTAATAACAATATTGTTTCTAGAGTATTCTCAAGAAGAATCACCATTTCTTTTGCAATCATAACCAGTTTTCAAAATCAGGAATTGTAAGGTTTGTAATTTCTAGTAACCTTGGAAGATAAATTTAAAATTTGATATGTTTCATTGCACTGATAAAAGTGGGAAGATCTTACAACCTAGGGTGTAGAGGTGTTCCGTGTACATTTATGTGGGTGTGTGTCATGCCAATATACTGAAATTAAAAATTTATAAGTGTTGATATATCTAATGTAAAAAATAAGGAAAAATCAAAAGAAAAGGAACACAAAAAAAGAATAGATTCATCCTTACACTACATGTTTTTAAGCAGTAAGAGGCTTGTGCCTGGGTTTTTTTTATGCCTGTTGGTGCTTAAGATCTGGGGTTAAGATGGACCTATGATAGCGAATTTGTAAATAATAAATTAGAGATCCTATATACGATAATAAATTGGTTCTCATTTTCCATTCCTTTTTCATGGTGGTAGGTTTTTACCTAGCACTTCTCAGAAGGACCTACGAGATTTGGTGTTGGGAGAAGAAACATGTGTAGTTCCTGGAGCTCCTTCATCCTCTTCTAATACTTTGGGGGCTCTTGTAGAATCCATATTTGGACCCTCCTCCAAAACCCAGGTAATGCCTTATTCCCATTTTCCTTCAATTTACCATCAGCCTTATTTTCACGGCTTTCTCTTCAAACTTGCAGCATAGGGATATGCATATTCACTGAAAAAGTTACTTGCACTGAATATATAACTATTTTTCTTGTTCAAGAAACATGAATTATCTAAGAAAATATAAAATAAAGACGAGGACTACGATTGTGAATTTGACTATATCTGGCTTTCTCTTTGTGGATTTTTTTTGTTTGTTACTAAGTAATGTCAAGTTCTTTAATAACAATGAAGTATGACAATACGTGTTTCCAAGTTATAAAGCATGGAAATTCCTTATGTTGTGTTTTATTACATGGAATTACACAACAAAGTTTTTAAGGTTTAGTTGAGAATTCACACACCAAAGGAAAACCAAATTGGAGGTGGCCTTAGGTGACCCGAAACTCCTTCACAACTATTGTTTAAGCTTCATCCCCCTTTAAGTGCTCCATAGAATATGCAAGCCTCTATAGAAGGGATTAACCTTTTCTGATTGAATCAATGGATCGGTTAACAACAATTATTACGAGTTTGTCCATAGGTGATGTTACACAATGATGACAAAGCATCAGAAATGGTTTTTTTAATGTTTGAGAAACTTTGTAACAAGGTTCCCAAAAATAGATTTGTGTTTTGAACTTTTGAGTTTATAATGGATCTATTGTCTTTGACTCTAAAGGATGTAATCATTGTAATTTGTTTAACATTTGTTTATTTTCTGAACATTTTTGTATCGTTTATGAACATTTTGGTATCTTGTGTTATCTATGTTTGATTCCCCTGATTTGTGAAATTCTCTTGCACGATCTTCTCCCGATTTTATGAACAATGCTATTTCAAAGCTAGAAACTTGTTGGAAAGCAACACCCTTCGGAGCAATTTGAACACAAAAATTTCAAATTTGTCATTCCATCAATTTTTTAAATGACATTTTATATCGCAACCTTAATCAACACTCATCTATAAATATTTTAATAGTTCCCTCAGAATATTTGATTATGAAGGTACTCCCAATAGAAGTTGATAGATTGATTGATTTAGGGGGATTAACATCAGTTTATATCGAGTTTGAATTTCTTGGCATTAGTTTCTCATTTCTTCTTGATCATTTGGAAAGGTTATAATCCTGAAAGTTAGTAACTCCTAATTTTACAACATTTATCATTCATGCATATTCGGGGTCAAATGAATTTATTACATCAATGGTTTTTGATTGTTAACCTAAGCAAGCTGATACATGATATGATATTTGTTTTCCAATTTATATATGTGGTCTAATGAGATTTTCACTTCCAAAATATCTATTTCATCATGTTAATCATAGGGATTAAAGTGTATTTCATATAAATTTCGCAAGTTTCACATCATTATACGGTTGTCCTCATTATGAATTTTGTATTTTTAGATGAGATGAGATTGATGGGATGATGAACCTTTTCAACACCTTCAAGTATAGTCAGTATTAAATTCCATAATAAGTGGCTAAGATGATATTCGAAGGTTTGATATGAGTTTGGTTACATTTACTAATTGTTTCTTTTTCATTATAATATCGACCATAATTCTAATTACATTAATTGTATTTTTTATTATTAATCTTGGTATTGTTGATATTCGATGATGAAATATTAGGTGATTGTAACCATTAAAATATGCTTTGAAACTATGAGTTTTATTAGGCCATCGCATCGGTATGAAAAATGTTAATTAGTATTGATGATAATATTGAAATTGAGGGTTTGATATCCATGTAACCCAAATGTTTTCCATCTGTTGATTTGAAATCATGCAAACATCATGCATAAGTCGTCGCTCGCTTGATTTTTCTGCAGACCATTATTGCATGGTAAGTGTTCTCCAAGTCCCATTAACTTGTCAATTCGAAGGTATGATGACTCTACATGATAGCTCATAGTTCTTTGGTGAAATAGGGCAATTTGGAGTGTTAATTGATATGTGCGAATTCTGGATAAATCAGCTGTGTTTTTTAGTTCGGATTTTGAAAATTCTGAAAGTCTGCATAATTGCTATCATGGCTCCTGTTTCGATATTTGAACTCATAGGTGATGAATATTTGGATGCTGCCCCTGAATGCCGCGAGTTGGTGGTAAGGGTAGGATGGCTAGGGTTTTTCCAGAAATTCTTTGGGTTTAAATTGGCAATTTCTAGGGCATTTGCAGCATCATTTGATGGTATCAAAGCACATATAAGGGATGTCAAGTTTAAGTTGATAGAAGAGTTTGTTTCTTGGGCCATAGATTTACCATGGGTAGGTGAACATTGGTATAAGGGAAAGCATGTAAAAAATGATGACTGGAAGGAGTTTCTGACCCCAGCTAACCACAAAATCAAGTGTAAGTCTGGTTTCCCTTCTCGACTACTAAAGAAGAAATGACATTCTCTGCTTGAACTGATTATCAGGTACGTCACCTATGAAGGTCGACTTTCCCAAACCCAGTTTTATCATCTTCGAATTTTAATGGTTTTCAAGGGGCATCTTCTGAACATGCCGTATTATTTCTTAAATAGTCTTCATAAGATGGCTTGTACCTATTAGATTAATGTGGGGGATAAGGAGCAGAGTCTATTTCATCATGGATTGATTAAAATACTTGTTTCCTGTCGGCTAGGAGAATTAGGGGATTCTTGGGAATCATTTCTCATACATGATGGGTTTGGGGAAAATGAGGAGTGGCCTTGATGGAGGCCCAAAACCAGGTGAAGACGTATTAAGACAAAAGATGCTGGGCTTGAGTTAAAAGAATGTGGTTCTCAAGATAATCTTGAAAATGAAGTGTCTGAACCCAGTAGAACCCTAAGTAGCAATGACTTTAAGGTCAAGTCTAAAATGAACCTTGATATCCCTATTGAGGATTATTGGCCTCGAATGAGAAAACTGGTGATCACATCACCCTATCTAAATGATGATATTCCTCATTCACAAACCTACATTAGTAAAAAACCAGCTGAAGACCAAATTAGTAGAGTACTGAGTAATCAGGATATTCGCCGGACTACTCGTAGTATGACAGCTACATTTTTTTCCATAAGAGACTTAAGTGTAGGGGATGCCCCTGTTATTGAATTGAGTGATTCTTCAGAGCCTCGTCCCAATCTAGCTCCAATTGGTCCAACCATACTTGACTTGAAATATGTATCTGTCTCTGAGACTAATGTTGTCGATGTTCAACAAGCAAATCCTGGGTGTGATGTGGATCAAGAGATTGATCAGAAGCCATGCATAGAGGAGGAAGAAAGATAGGGGTCAAATGTAGGAACGGAGGAACAAATCAATCGAAAATATTATGGTCAATTCATCTCATCTTTAGAAACTGATTTAAAAGAGGCCCAGGTTGTTAAGGTGTTTGCTATGGATGAAATTGCAAGCCTGAAAGCTGATTTGACTTCTTGGGTTAAAAAATGGAATCTTTTGAGGGAGAAGAAGATTAAATATAAAGCTCAAGTTAAAACCCTTTTGTTAAGAAATCAAAGATTGATCAAACAGAATAAGATTGCTAATACTAGGACTGTTAGATTTAAGGCCAAGTTAGATGAAGCAAGAAGAAATGTGCCAATTCGACTTTCTATTGAATTAGCCCTTATATTATGACATTTTTGTTTACTATAATGAAGTTCAATTTTGTCTTATGGTTTAAATATTCATTAGGCATAACAGATGATTTGAAATCAGACTCTACAGGTTAGTAATGTCTTTTATTTTTAGTTTTGGTTCTTGGAGCAAAGTGTTTTCTTTATTTAATAAGTTCTGCAGACATCCTATTTATTTTTATGTGATTGTTAGTTGCACTTTTCTAACAGATTCTGTTTAAAATTGCTAGGTATTAAGGAGTAAATGAGATGAAGCTTGATGATGTTTTGCATTTTTTGTTTTGATTGGATGGAGTTTACTCATTGGAGGATGCTTTTAAAATGCAACTGATTGCTATTTTGTTGGTTCTACGCTCCTATTTTTGAGCATCATCAGTTGATGTATTGCTGAATATAGTGATGATACATCTTGGGGAATAATGATACTGGATTTTATCTAGTAAGTTAGAAATTTTATTTCGCATTATTCCATCCTAGTGGTTACTCAATGACATACCTAGGATCATGGCCTTTTCTTTTCTCTGTATTTGGATAAAAATCCACATATTACCATAGAAATAGTGTGGTTAGTTAATTAGTTGTTGTTTCAGTTCCCTTTATAAACAAGTTTCAAACATGAGTAATGGGTTCGATTTCTGAGACATTTGGAGAATTGATTTTATACAGTTTTATACTTCATTCTGTTTTGTTGGTGTTTTTTGGAACTTTTTTCTAAAGATCACCGAATGTTACAGGATAGTGAAGACCCTAGTTAAGTCTTTAAAATGTTTATGCTATGTTAATGATTGTTCTCCTTTGTTAAATTCACTTTCATATATATATATATATATATATATATATATATATATATATATCGTGCTATTACNTCAATTGATTATAAATCTATGTTAGATAAATTATTAACTTGCAAGATGACCTTGTTTCATTTACAAGTTAGTATATGACTATATTCGTTATGTTTCAGAACTGTGTATATGTTTGGTTCATTTGATAATAGGTTTTAATTTCTGTTTGAATTATTTTGTAATAAAATATCATTTTATTGTGAGATAATTCAGATTTAATTCTGTTTATTGTAGAATTTTCTAACAGTTCATAATTATTGATAATCTTATGCTTTAAAACCTTTTGTCACATTAATAATTAATGCTCTTGGCTGAGATAGGTAGTTTGCATTTAGGTCATCATAGAATAGAATTAGGAGCTACTATTTTCTGCACTTAGCTTAAGATAATCTTTAGCATTAGTTAGTCATTAGGTTAAATTTATCTGATTTGTTAGAAGATTGGGTTAAGAAAATCTTTCCACACACACCTAGAGAGACTCTCTATTTGGAGAGCACATCATACATGCAATAGGGCCTTGATCCTGTGAAGGAAAATTAATTTAAACACATACAAGATTGCATTAAGTCGAGTGTGTGGGTTGTCTTTCCATTGTTGGCCTAGGTCAGTTTTCTTGGCCAAGAAATGGCGCTAGAAGGAGGGCATGAGCTTAAATCTTAATGACTGATCGATCACATAACGCTCCTACCAGCAATCAACCTACTTCCCCTCTCACAAGTTTTGGAATATTGTCCACCTTCGTATCTACATCACAACTAAAAACCGTAAATACACCCTTTTTGGATGTGGTTAGGACCATTATTGAAAGAGACCCAACTGTCTCATCGGTTTCCCCATAAGAGATAAATCAAACCTTAGAGGAATCACGTAGGATTTTAAATAGAGCCTATTCTCATCAAACAAGGATCCCTCCGATCAATTTTGGATTACCAAGCAGAGCTCATTTTCAAACCTTGGCAGTGACCGAGTCAGTTGCCGATCCAATTGGAGAAGAGCCTCTTGAACCATTGAGAGGGTCTCCTGATTATCAACTTAGTGACCTTTGAGAGGAGTAGCTGGTCATAACAATTCCTGACGATTGTTGTCTACAGGTGGATCTGACCTACCCCCTTCACCTCCTGAATCACCACCTGATAGCCCCCGTGACAATAACAACGAGTCGTCGTCAGATCCAGAATCTGATCCAGACATGGGTGATCGTGACCAAGGTAATCCTAATGTTGAAAGACCATGGTTACGACACGATGCTGTTGCTGTACCTGGAGTGCAACATAACCTACCTAAACATCCTGAAAAACTTCTACCTAAGTTTGACCCAGATGATAAGGGCCTGGCCGAAAATCACACTGACATATTCATCCTGGCTGTTCAAACGATGAATGTTCAGCATGAGGATGTGGTATGTCGACTATTCCCTTTAACTTTTAAAGGAAAAGCTGTAGTTTAGTATTTTTCCCTAACACAAGGATCTATAACTAGTTGGGATGATTTTAGTCAGGCATTCTTAAACAAGTTTGGTGAAGACAAAACCCCTACTGCGTCAGCACTAGAATTGGCTAGAATCAAGATGGAAAACAAGGAAAGAATAAAAGATTTCAATTAGCGTTTCCTTACTCTTTTGAATAATATACCAGTAGCCTCCCAACCTACAGAAGATATCATAATTGAGAATTATGCTTCACCATTACCTAAATCCCTTGGTATGTTTGTGAAACAAGCTGGTAAAATCACATTGGTTGAAACCTTCGAAGAAGCAATAAAGGTCAAAAAGAATTCATTGACATTTGAACCAGAAAATAATGGCAAAACTGATGGTCCTTTTCGTAAATGAAATGAAACCGCTGTAAGAACTAACATAGATAAACGAGATACTCCTGGTTTCGATGTAGAAAAATTACAACAAGCAATCAGGTCTCTCACAAATGAAGTGGTGATATTGAAACGAAATAATGGGGAAGGTACTTCAAATAGAGGGAATTTTAAAACCGCATACCAGCCATATACATCACCAAATCCTAGGAAAAATACTCCACCTGACATATCAACCAATGAGGAAGTTTTTAACACTATAAGGGCTGTCTATGCCTTACCTAAAAATTCAATCAATTAGGCATTGTAAGAGGATCATGAACCTTATCAGCCTGAAACCGAAGAAGAAACTCCTGAGGATCCTCTCTCGTTTAATTTCCATTTCTGGGATAGCTCAACCAAAGAGAAAGAGTGTAATGACCATTCTGTATTTGTCAACCAGCACACCCATAATACAAGGAGTAAAGGCCTATAGATTCACAACCATCACTCACACCTAGGAACAGTCCTCAACCTACGAATCAAAATCATGTGACTCAAAGTATGGATCTACAGTATGACATCATAGAGGATCTCAAGAAATAGAGGGAAAACATCAACATGTTTGATTTATTGAAAATTTACCCTATGCCTGGAGGTTCAATACTCTCAAAATTAACAACTTCATCAAACACCAATGCTAGAAGAAATCATCCCTCTGTACCTTCAGTAAATAACCTCGATCCTTCAACCAGTAAAGCAACAACTAGTTTTAATGGTAATATCAAAATAACCACTTATAAAGATAGGCTGATAGGTAAGAACTCCAAATCTACAACTCCCCCCTTCCTACTAAAGTTTGAAATATTCAATAGGAATGTCCATAATTGTATGATCGATTCCGGAGCTTCATAAAATGTTATGGCCTATTCAGTCTGCAAGAAACTGAATGCTAAGCCCACACCCTGTGAAATTCAAATCAGCCAACTGGATCGATCTAAGGTGAAAATTGTACGATAATTAAAAGGAGTAATGATCAGAATGGCCACTAATCCACAACTCTTCCAGGTTATTGATGTAGTGGTAGCAGACATACCTGATGTTTATGGGTTGTTCTTAAGTCGTGACTGGTCTCGAGCTTTAAAAGGATTTTTTCAACTAATTGGTCACACATATGGATATCTAAAAATGGGGGACCAAATCAGATTAGGATTGACAGAGAGAGATACATGAAACACACAGTGACTGAGATAAACTCTCCCAACGAACCAGTCTTGTTTAGTGATTCCATTTTAGGGAACTATGGATGCGATTCTGATTTGGGGAGTTTCCTTGCTCTTAAATCTACATTTCCTGATTCTGTAAATAAATCAGAAATTTTACATTGTGATTTTCAGGAAGCTTCTCCCAATTTGATTAACACTTTGAATAATGTAAATGATGTAATTAGTCTTGATGATAAGCCTTGGTATCTGTACTTTGACGGTTCTTGATCCAAAGAAGGTGCAGGAGTAGGTTGCGTGCTCCTAGATCCTGCAGGAAACAAACTTATGCTATCTTGTAGGCTAGAATTTCTCTGCACAACTAACATAGCTGAATATGAGGCCCTCATATAGGGACTGAAAAAGGCGCTGGACTTAAATTTTAAGGTTCTAATTGCATTCAGCGATTCTGAAATTATTGTTCGACAAGTCCACAATTCCATTCATTTCTTATCTAATCATTTGCAAAGTTATCAAAAAGAGGTATTGAATCTAATTTCAGCATTTGATGGCATTAATATCGATTCTATTCCTCGTTTTTAGAATCAGGAAGCTAACCTCTTGGCAAATGTGGCCTCGCGGCTCATTCCCTCAGAAAATTTTTCTCCCAATGATTTTTCTATTGAATTATTATTTAGACTGTTGATCCCCAATAACATCACTAATTGGTGTGTCTTTAATGATGATTCACAGATCATTGCCTTCTTAACAGGAGAAGATGCTTTTAAAGAATCAACAATTGACGAGATCATGCATGATGAAAATCTACACAATTTCTCAATAATCCATCCACCTCATCCTGTTGACCAATATTTTGAGCTGGAAAATTCGATCCCTACGTCGGTTCCTAGACTCAAAAATTTTTATGACCTACACGATAAGTTTAAAGCAGTGCCTAATTGCAAGATGAACAGTTCGAACATGTGTTATGAAAGCATACATTTAGGCATAGAAGCAAATCCTCAAAATATCAATTTAGGATCAGACTGTACCCAAAACGAAAAATCATCCTTTCTAAAACTGTTTAGTGAATTCAAGGACGTATTTGCATGGTCATACAATGATCTAAATACTTTTGATACCCAAATCATACAACATGTAATCCCTATGAAATCCCAGTCAAAACCTTTCTAGCAGAAACTAAGAAAAATGCACCCAGCCTTAGAACCAGCAATAAAAAAAGAATTGAATAAATTGCTTACCGCCCGCATTATATTTCCTATATGCCACACGTAGTGGGTGGCAAACCTTGTTCCTATTAGGAAGAAAAATGGAGATATTAGGTTATGTGTAGATTTCCGAAACTTAAACCGATCATCAAAAAAGGACAACTATGATGTTCTGCCCATGGAACAAATCCTCCAGAAGGTGTTAGGTGCTCAGATGTTGTCTTTATTAGATGTTTTTTCTAGGTACAATCAGGTTTTAGTTTCTCCTGTAGACTAGCTGAAAACTACTTTTAGGACCCCTTGGGGAACCTATGCCTACAGGAAGATTCCCTTCGGATTGATAAACGCCGGGGCTACATTCCAAAGGGAAATGGACGCTTCTTTCAGAGGTCTAATAAATCACTCTATCATTGTCTATTTAGATGACATCACTGTGGTTTCCAAAAATAGATCTGATCACATTTCGCACTTACGTAAAGTGCTTGAACGTTGTAGGTAGTTATGTATTTCCCTTAACCCTAAAAAGACAATATTTATAGTAATTGAGGGAATTTTGCTAGGATTTGTAGTGTCAAAGGAAGGGATCATGATTGATCTAGAAAGAACCGAAGATATATTGAGAATTCCTTTTCCTTCTGCTAAGAAATCCATGCAATCCTTCATGGGAAAGATAAATTTTGTGAGAAGATTTGTTCCTAGTTTTATTGAAATTGTGTGCCCAGTGCATAATATGATTAAGAAAGATAACATTTTTTCATGGGGGGATAGAGAGAAAGAGTCATTTATCTGAATTAGAGAAGACATAGCTAAGGCACCCGCACTCATGAGCCCTGACTTTAGGAAAGACTTTATTCTCTATACTTTCGCATTCGACATATCTTACATAGTTATTCTTACTTAGAGGAACTAGCAGGGGGATGAAGTACCTATCTCCTTCATGAGATAGAATTTAAAAGGAGCTGAGCTGAACTACCACGAAGTGGATAAATAGGATTTTCTTGTTTTCAAAGCAGTAAAACATGTCTAGCCTTATCTCCTTAAATCGAAAACCAAGGTAATTGTTCCATTCTTTGCTATGATAAATTTGCTAGTATAGAAAGACCTCGGAGAAAAAAGGGCACATTGGATAGCTGCTCTACAGGAGTATGACCAAGAGATTAAACCCTCTCAAGTTGTACATGGTTTGGGGTTGCGTAAATTGGCAGTTAAATCAGCACATCTGCCTACCGACCAGAATGGCATACTGTAACGTCCCCGACCCTTTGACCAACGAAGAGAATGCTACTAACACCAAACAAACGGGCAAACAGTCCCATCAACATGAACAAAGATAAATGCTGATATTCAAAAAATCTTAACATAATACATACTAAGATGCATAGAACATACAAGGATACATAGTTACTCAACATTCAGTAGAAGCAAACATATACATTCCATCATTCACCATGTTCATCATAATTCACAAAACAGTAGATATAATTGCAGAGATGAAATAGCTAGGAGTACTTATCTTTTAATGAATAAATCACCCCACAACCAGCTACATTGCTGCAATGTTCCACCCAACCATAGAACAACATGCTCATCAATCTCTCAGCAACACTGCCACCCCTGAGCTGGGCATGATTCCTCAAGGAATAAGGGCCAATGCAGGCTTACACATAACCAAGGTACACAAATCAGCCAAACCCACACAATAGAGTTCACCAGGCCATCAAGGGGCTAGGAAGGGATAAATGCTAAGCTGGTGGCCTCAACACCAGTTTTCTCAAGTGTAACTAGCCTCTAATCCCACTCTCAATAGTCTGAAGACCAACCACTGCATACTACAGTAAAACAATCCATTCACAGCTAATGAAACAATGGCAACATTACACAGTCTGCAATTGGGAAAGAATCCAAAATCCCAGCATGGATAGAGGAAGAACTTAGACAACCAACATCCATGAGCCCACAACACACACAATCCCCAATGTAATGGCTAGAGAACTTACACAGGCAGAAAAGGGGAAAGAACAAACTCTCGACCTGTGCTCAAGGGTAAAAGACACAACCCAGGAAAAACATGGAAGAAAACACAATGGTCTACAACTCACGATCTACCACGAAGGATGGAAAACAATACACGGCTCAATAATGCCAAAGGAAAACTGGTTCTATGCGTGAATGGAAGGAACACCACCACAGACCGACAAACAGCGTGAGAGAGGGAGAACGAATCCCCAAACAATAAATTGCACCCCTTCTTAACTTGGCTCTGGATGAGGAAGATGAACCGACCCCTTGCTGCGTGTTCCTGCAGGAGAGTGAACCTCGAAGGCCCCCCAAGAGTGTGTGTAGTGATGGTTCCCTTACCCACGTGAAGGTGGGGAGAGGACTGGTGGAGTGAGTGTGTGGCAAAGACTGACAGTCCTGCCACCCTCCACTTCCAGCAATTAATGACTCAACAACTCAACAGATCATTAAAAAGGTGGTTGGATGAGACAAGGGAAGGTGGGAAAATCAAACAGGGTGGTGACATGTATCTTTTTCCCCCATGACTCAAGGTTCATCATTTCCCCCCACCTTATCCTTTGGAATCATGCCCTTTTCATTTTAACATTGCATCGTCGTAGTTGGCTGTAGGTTTAGTTTAATTGATGTGCGTATTTACATGATGCCAAACTATAATGTGTCGGATAGCATGATATACCATAGACAACTATCCCTATTGCCGAAACATACACAACCAAATCGATGGTGTGGATTTTGCCTTTATCTGCTCACCACAATTAATTACATTATATACATAATGCAAATGGGGTCAAAACTGTGGTGTTACATTCCCCTCCCTCTTGGAATAACATTGTCCTCAGTGTTCCAATACATAGGAATACATATACAGCTTGCACATCCAAAATTCCAAAGTTTTGCAGATCTGTCCCACTTTCAATTATTTACTTTGAATGTTCAGGACCAAGCCCCTCAACTTCCACAAACTTCTCCTGCTAGTTCTCAGCTTTCAGCTTATCTCTAAGTCTAGGATCTTTGTGGTTGTTTCCCTCTTCATGCTCCCTCATTGGGCAGTCCCGGCGTAAATGATGTCCTCCGCATTCCCATCATTTCACTGGCTGCTTCATCTTTACCTACTCAATTTCCTTTGAGTCTGCATGCCTGGACCATTTCTTAATAGTTCACTTGGATGAATGTCCCATCATTGATCCACCTTCCTTTCCCTTTCCGATTTCTCCCAGAAGGCTTCTCACCTCCCTTTGCAAACCAATAGTCTTGCAAAATCTGGTGGTTCATTTCATTCTGCCTTTTCTGTATCTTGAGCATCTCCCCAATATTTTCTTGGGTCTTGGAAACCATTTGAAGGAGACTTCCAGCCAAGTCCAGCAACTTTTGATCTACTGCCATGATCAATGTGCACCCCCAGGTTTCACTTTTCTCACCTCTATATTGTGCGTTTCCTCGTTGGTCCACAGGATACTGCTTCACTTTGCAAGCCTTGGAATCGACTATGGACTTGGATGTTAGGTTAGCATGCAGTCTTCTCCACAACATCAAATAATTATTGTCCAGCCAGTACAACCTCATGTTGACTGGGCTTGGAACTTTACCATGACCATTTCTAGGTCCAGGATCTACTATGGATCCCTAGGAATATAACAGTCCAACATACACTTATATCAACAATAATGCACACTTATATCAATAATAACCCTTACTCTGCAACCCCTCACAACAACCATTTTCCTTTTCTCTTTAGGGTGCAACACCCAACTACATCTATTAAGCCTGTAAACACAAGAAATATAAGCAAACTCATTAGCATTATTGCTCTAAAAATGTAATCATATTTCATATCATTCACTATCAAGCATTGAGACACTAGGAGTGTGTCCACTCCCTAGGGTGTATTCAATATTGAAAACCCTTTCATGACTTGACATCGGAAAAGTGTGCACCCTTTTCCGGTGTGTGCCATGTAGGCCCTATTCATACTCAAGCAATTGGTCATCATGGAAATAAAATCAAAACATGTTCTGCATATGGAATTTTAATAATTTGACATGCATATTCTTAGCAAGGGTCACAGAACACTTATCCATTTTCTGATGTAGTATTCCTTCGTTAAGGAGGAATGGGGCTCCCTTCTTTGAGTTGATAGTCCCTCGGTTAGCCCTCCCAACTCCTTTTTACATTTCATATCCACACATGTCTTACTGACATAATCTATACCATCTCACTCATGTTGCTTACCAAACATGTAGTGCAGATGAGACATTTCCAAAATGTCCAATGGAGTTTCACCTGAAACCCATTTCCAAGATAAGGGAGAACCTTCCCATGAAGTTTGGCTCTTGTAGGCCATCACACATGATCTTGCTGTAGTGTGTACCCCAACTATTTTCACAGCCATGAGACTCTTCTCATAAGGCTTGGCTCTTTCACATGGTATATTCCAGCATTTGTCATGGTTTGACTCTCATTGCCATGCTCTAAATAATCTACCTGAAACTCGAGCTTCAATCAACCAAACACTTGGTAAGTCTGGATACATATAACCTTTTCATTGTTCACAAGTGTATCATTTGTACCACCTTGCTCTTCCATAGAGCATTTTCGGCAGCAAATTGATCATGACTATCCTCTTTATGCCCTTACTATCCTACATTCATAACAGCCTATGAAATGGTTCTTGAATTGTCATCAATTCATCATTTCAGCCATTAGTTCTTCATAATATTACATACACTCATCTCAATGCATTCATGCAATGTATCACAACATTTGCACCTATACTTATGCAATCAGTCTCTCACACCCTTCATATGCATCCATTCAATGCATGACTACAAGATTCATAAAATATTTTTAATACATATCCATTCAATGCTACCTTGCATTGATTCAGGAATACTATGCATTCAACACACCATGCATGGCCTAACCATGAATACTTCATATAGGATGCATTACTATAATCAATATCATTAGTACTTAGTTTCCTTAGGATACCAAGCTCAATCCATACATATAGGCATGACACCTTTCTATATGAACGTAGTATAACATTCAAATATCCACATGGTATGAGGTCTCCTACCTTTACCACTCCTTGGAATTTATCATAATTAACCCATTACCTGAATGGATCCTACTTACACCTTCGGCATTACCAGTTTAGTTGGTATCTTGTAGAGGACTGTAGAATCTGCTCACCAACTTTTGATTATGGACTGGTTGCCTTATCCCTTCCTTCAGAGGGTTGCTAGTCACATTTGTTAGCATCAACAACATATTCAGCTAGGCCCATGTTGTCATTGGTTTTTCCACTAATGCCAACACCAATGCAATAACTATCATTAGTGGTTCATTATAGATGTATAATCCTCAATATCCTATGTATGAAAAGCATATCCTCATGCATTTCATTCATAAAACTTAGGAAATGTAGTTATAATCAGCAATATAGGGTTTAAGGAAACTTCCTTTTTCAATTCCCACATCCTCGCATGGAACTCCTCTTCCACACAACAGCTGGTTTGACTTCATAGTCTTGCTACCTCTAGGCATGCAATTCCTACATTTGTCCATATTGATAGCAGCACATTTATTTCTCAAACAATCACTAGTACCTTGCTGCTACACATTCAAACTCTGGTGATTCTCCTTTTTTCCCTGTTGGATAAGCTTTCCAACGCCTATCCACATGCTTCATTCTGACCTTGGGTGTGAAAACCACACCACTTCTAAAAATGAAGATTTTCACCAATTTTAGGCAAACCACACAACTACATTTTGGTCTAGAATGCTAACTTCAGCCACCTAGGATTTTCTTCTCCTTTTCAGCCTTGAAGCTGCTGAAAGACTACTAAGAATTTCACTAAAAAACCCCTAAAATATCTGAAAAATTCCACTTGAAAAATCAAAATTTTCCTTTGTTAAATCGGGTCTCTTCCCAACTATCATTCCAATGTTTCGGTAGTCAGAACAACTAATTTTCTCCGCTGCTCACCCACAGCCATACAATTAACCCTTTCCATGGTATTGGCGGTGTGTTCATCTACACTTCCAGAATTTATCAATGATGCAAGGGCTATACCTCGACAGTCAAACCGCTAATGTCTTCCGCTGTTTCGGATCCCCATCCATCTAATCTTTCGAATCGCTATCGACAATGGCAGTGTATCGACGATGGAAACCGCTAACCCTTACCGCATCGGCAATCAGAACCACAATTATTCAAGTGAATAGTTCTTTAGGTAGCCGCAACTGCGGCCAAAAAACCGACTGTGGTTTCCATAGACAACCCATCGGCAGTCTCATCAATTGATTTTCAACAATCCCATCCACTAGTCCTTCCCGTCGCACCGGTGATTCAAACAACAAATCCTTTCCACTGCGTCCGTGACCAGAACCACTATCCATCGGGTGGATAGTTCCTTAGGCATCCACAACATTGGGCAATAAACAATCTGTGGATTCCGTGGCTAAACAACTCATCGACGGTCAAATCAACTAATCTCTCTCGACGCATCGGCGGACCAAACAACTAGCTTCTCCCGACCTATCAGTGGTCTGTTCAACTAATCTCCTCTGATGTATCGACAGTCCAATATTCTAAATTTTTTTCGATGTTTCAGGCCAATCCTCCTATGGCTTCCGACATATCCGCAGACCGATCCTCTAATTCTCTCTGACGTGTTGGTGGCCCAATCCTCCAAGGTTTTCTGATGTTTTTTGTACTTAGAAAAAATTTTGGAAATTTTTCTTCTTCCTTCAACCGCTACATCGGCTGCTCAATCGTCTACATTTTTTCGACACTTCCAGCTCTTTGGAATACTTCGCCCTTCATTTTCCGCTGCATCAGCTGCTCAATCAACTAATTTTCTTCGATCCACTTCACTAATATTCGCCACTCTAAACAACTAATTTTCACCGATGTATCAGCTCAGACTTCTTCTAAATTTTGCCGATCAAATTTCCTAACTCCTCCGCTACTCATCGGTGCCTCGAACAACTAAGTTTTGCCGACATATCTGTGACCTTCAGCTGATTCCCTTCGCAACTGCAGCTCTGGCTTCCACTGTTTTCCGTCGACGACATCGAAAGTCCTTCCATATAAGTGTTCCAATGTTTCAATAGTCTTCATCATATTTCTTTCGCCGCCGTTGTGGTTCCTTCATTGTCTTTCCATCTGCTTCATCGGCTCAGAATTCCTCTATCTCTCGCCACCGCTGGGGTCTATATCAGAGGGGCTTCCAACTAAGTTTTTCGATGATCCGATGGTCTCAACACTTCGAAAATTTTCAACTTTTCAAAATTTTTCTCTTTCTACTTTCTTCCGCCGATGTATCGGCACCCTCACAATCTATTTTATACCTACGTCTTGGCGGCCTTCAAGAGATCTCCGCTGCAATTGCGGCTCTTCCTTCAACTAAATTGAGCTAGCGTTTTGGCAGTCTTCGGTTGATTCCCGCCAAAACTGTGGCTCTACCTTCCACTATTTTTTGCTGATGTATTGGCACCCTCACAATCTATTTTATACCGACATCTCAGCGGCCTTCAAGAGATCCTCGCTGCAACTGCGGCTCTTCCTTCAACTAAATTGAGGCAGCGTTTTGGTGGTCTTCGGCAGATCCCCGCCGAAACTACGGCTCTACCTTCCACTATTTTCCGCTGACAGCAGAAGAATACTTAGAAGATTTTTTTGGCAATGTCTTCCTCCACCCTCGTATCATTGGTGGTTCCCCCAACTATACTTCGTCGATGTTTTGGCAGTCTTCTAGTGATCTTTGCCAACGTTTCGGCTGGTCAATCCACTAAATTTCATCGGTCCACCTAACTAGTCTTCTCTATCACCGGGGTCTGTATCGAATGGCCGTCAAACTAATCTATCCACCTCATTATAAGGGCTTCCCACTAAGACTTTCGATCAGTCAAAAACCTCACACTTAGAAATTTTCAAAGGATTTTCTCTTTGTTGGCTTATTTCACTCGATGGCATCGGCTCTCAACACATCTTCGTTTCCACTGTTGCGGCTCCCTTCCGGCGAGCCTCCCCTTTCTTCTGCCACCACCACTACATCAGAAGACTTCTCATGAAGCTTCCCACTATTGTGGCTCCATCCCTAGGTTCTGTCTGTTGTGCATCGGACGAACTTCCGCCTAGCTTATCCGATGATTTTCAGACTTAAATTTTTTTTGGAATTTTCTCCTGTCATTCACATATTTTTCCTGTTTTTTTCTGGGAAGAAGGAAACATGCCTCTTCTAACTGGTTAGTCATGGCCCTCTGAGGCCCAATTGCTGCAACATATGCTCTGTCACTACATCTCCATGGCCCATTTAGGCCCACGCTGCAACCTTTTCTTTGATACCACTTTGTAACGTCCCCAACCCTTCGACTGACGAAGAGAACGCTACTACCACCAAACAAACGGGAAAACAGCCCCATGAACATGAATAGGGATAAATGATGATATTAAAAAAAACTTAACATAATACATACTAAGATGCATAGATCATACAAGGATACATAGTTACTCAACATTCAGCGGAAGCAAACATATACATTCCAACATTCAACATGTTCATCATAATTCACGAAACAGTAGATATAATTGTAGAGATGAAACAGTCAGGAGTACTTTTTTTTTCATGAAGAACTCACCCCACAACCAGCTACATTGCTGTAATGTTCCACCCAACCATAGGCTAGCGTGCTCATCAATCTCTCAGTAACACTGCCACCCCTGAGCTGGGTATGATTCCTCAAGGAATAAGGGTCAATGCAAGATTACACACAGCCAAGGTACACAAATCAGACAAAACCACACAGTAGGGTTCACCAGGCCATCGAGAGGCTAGGAAGGGATAAATGCTAAGCTGGAGGCCTCAACACCAGTTTTCTCAAGCATACCCAACCTCTAATCCCATTCTCAATAGTCCGAAGACCAACCACTACATACCGTAGCAAAACAATCCATTCACAACTAATGAAACGATGGCAACATTACACAGTTTGAAATTGGGAAAGAAGCCAAACTCCCATGAGCCCACAACACACACAATCCCCAATGTAATGGATGGAGAACTTACACAGGCAGAAAAGGGGAAAGAACAAACTCTCGACCCATGCACAAGGGGAAAAGACACAGCCCAAGCAAAACATGGAAGAAAACACAGCGGTCTACAGCTCATGATCCACCACGAAGGATGGAAAACAATACACAGCTCAATAATGCCAAAGGAAAATTGGTTCTCTACGTGAATGGAAGGAACACCACCACAGACTGACAAACAACATGAGAGAGGGAGAACAAACCCCCAAACAAGAAATCGTACCCCTTCTTAACTCGGCTCTGCATGAGGAAGATGAACCGGCCCCCTGCTGCACATCCCTGAGGGAGAGTGAACCCCAAAATCCCCCCAAGAGTGTGCGTAGTGATGGTTCTGTTACCCACATGAAGGTGGGGAGAGGACTGGTGGAGTGAGTGTGTGGCAAAGACTGACAGTCCTACCACCCTCCACTTCCAGCAATCAATGCCTCAACAACTCAGTAGATCATTAAAAAGGTGGTTGGATGAGACAGGGGAAGGTGGAAAAATCAAACAGGGTGGTGACATGTAGCTTTTTCCCCCATGACTCAAGGTTCATCACTTCCTCCCCCTTATCCTTTGGAATCATGCCCTTTTCATTTTAACATTGCACCGTCGTAGTTGGATATAGGTTTAGTTTAATTGATGTGCGTATTTACATGATGCCAAACTATAATGTCCTGGATAGCACGATATACCATCGGCAACTATCCCTATTTCCGAAACATACACAACCAAATTGATGGTGGGGCTTTTGCCTTTAGCTCCTCACCATGATTAATTACATTATATACATCATGCAAACGAGGTCAAAGCCAGGGTGTTACACATACCTTTAGATGATACCTTGCTGCAAAAGGAAGTCTGTTTTATCCCAGATTCGGCTAGTTCATGGTATACTGATATTCAAACTTATCTTGAAATTGGAAGCGCTCCAGACCATTTAGAGACAAAGAAGAAAAGAGTTGTAATATTAAAATCGACACCCTACCAGTTAGTAAATAATGTACTTTTCAGGAAAAATGCAGATGGAGTTTTGGTTCGTTGTTTAGAAAAAGAGGAATCTGATTCAGTTTTAACACAACTGCATGACAGGCCTGCTGGTGGTCACTTCGGTGGTGATACTACTGCTCATAAATTTTTAAGAGCAGGTTATTTTTGGCCAACTTTATTTAAAGATGCCCATTCTTTTGTTAGAAGGTGCCAAGATTGTGAGACTACAGCTGGCAGAGTAAAAAAACTAGCATTTCCTTTACAACTTGTGGTGATGTATAGGCCGTCCCAACATTGGAGAATCGATATCGTTGGACCAATAAATCCCTCCTCCTCTCTTCATCATAAGTACATCATAAATGTCACTGATTAATTTACTCGATGGTCCGAAGCGGAACCATTGCGAGTGGTTAATACAAATCAAGTATTGCATTTTCTTGAAACTAACATAATTACCCGATTTGGGGTGCCGCAATCTCTCGTGTTTGACAACGCATCTTATTTTTATTCTGGACAACTAACTGAATTTGCATTAGAAAAGGGAATCGGAATCAGATATTTGAAAAACTATTACCCAGAAGGCAATGGCCTTTCTAAATCAACGAATTAGAACTTGCTGAAAATTATGAAGAGATCCATAGCTGAACATCACAGGAACTAGCATGCTGTTCTATATCAAGATCTCTAGGATGATAGGGTTAACCAAAAATCATATGTTGGTAACTCTCCTTTCTTTTTGGTATATGGAATGGAGGCTATTCTCTCACCAAATCTGTTTCTGCCTTCATTATAGCTTGCATGAGCTGTACAAGAGATAGAGTGTTTAGCCATTGAAGAAAGAATCAACATGCTGTTTAAATTGGAAGAAGAGAGAGAGAATGCTAAGCGACATTTCATGAAGCATCAGCAAATTGTTAAATCATGGTTTGATCGTAGCTCATCCTCAAATAGGGAATTACAGTTAGACGACCTGGTTTTGAAATGGGACAAAGCACATGAAGATAAAGGGGAACATACAAAATTCCAACGTCTTTGGGTAGGTCCATATGCGATAGCAGAAAAACTTGGTGCTAATACTTTCTGTTTGCAGACTTTGCAAGGACAACTTGATACCCTCTCGGTAAATGGGCATATCCTTAAGAGGTACTTTCAGTAATCCCACATCATTAAGTCATTTTCATTGTATATATCCATTGTGTATATTTCTGTAGATACTTATTGTTCCATTCTGATTTCTAGATCTGCTAGAGTCTTTCGATCTTCTACTTATTGATTAATTTTTTTTCCTTCCTTCATCATTTTTACTTACTTTAAATTTAGATGATGGATCATAAAAATAATTTATTTCTTCCAAATAATTCATTGTACATAAGACTACATGCTTGCCTATGTAAATATTTGCTTTATCAGACACATATCCCATCTTTTCTCATAGAATTCAGCATGAAGCATTTTACATGGTGTTAAGGATGAACTTGATGGTGAAATATGTCAAACTGGAATGACTAAAATACATATTAGATCATAATCACTGATGGTGGCTGGAAGTATCCAATGTATCACAAGTGATCTGTTTTCAAACCTATATTAGTTTTAACCTATACAGTTTTTCTTTTAGCAATCCTTAATTGTTGTCTCTGGATGCCTTCCTATAAACCGATATCTCAGGAAATTTATTTAATGATTCCAATGGACATCTACTAGGGTTGAATATTAGTTGAAGATATCTAGTCATATTTAAGCTATCTTAATAAGTCTATGGTTTTCTCCCTCATTTTCGTGAATACATCTGGTCACTTAGCCAGGGCAGTACTCTTGAACTAAAGGTAAATATGAAAGAGGTTAACCAGGAAATAGGAGGTCTAATCACGAGCCGGTCTATTTATGATGATAGGTTCTATTGGAATGACATTGTCAAAATTTGGTTACCAAGCCAATGACAGTGACTCTCAATCGAATAAACCAAGAGACAGGAAGTCTCATCACGAGATGGCTTGATCAGTTTCTGGTAGGATTGGTGAATAAGGCTATCATCATTTGGTCACCAAGCTAAGATAGTATTCCTGATTAATTATTTTTGTATCTATCCCTATGTATATGATTTGTATATAAAAAATGTGTAAAAGAAAAAAACTTCAAGAAAAAAAAATAAAATAAAAAAATTGGATGATTAAAAATGAGTACTGTCTGCTATTTTGCTTGAATGAGAGGAAAATCAACTGATGTTTTGGAGAAGCTACATCTATACTGTTATTGGCTAACCTGTCTTTGGTATTATATATTTACATTGGAATTAAGTTATTTTACTCTACACCTGTCTAAGGTTGAATTGGACTAGGAATACCTAGATAGCAGCTATAGGATTGTTTTGGGAAATCTGTTGAGGTCTGGTTATATGTTTAGATTGGTTTGGATCTGGAATCACTTAAGCAGATGTTTGATACTTTAAAGAAATCATCTTTGATTATCTGAAGTGTGGACATTGTTTTTGAAGAGATAATTGGTTCGGTCCCAGCATGTCGCCAATTGTTGGCAAGCAACACCCTCTGGAGCAATTTGAACACAAAAATTTCAAATTTGTCACTCCATCAATTTTTTGAATGACATTTTATATCACAACCTTAATCAACACTCATCTATAAATATTTTAGGAGTTCCCTTAGAATCTTTGATTCTGAAGGTACTCCCAATAGAAGTTGATAGATTGATTGATTTAGGGGGATTAACATCAGTTTATATCGAGTTCAAATTTCTTGGCCTTAGTTTCTTGTTTCTTCTTGATCATTTAAAAAGGTTATAATCCTGAAAGTTAGTAACTCCTAATTTTACAACATTTATCATTCATGCATATTCGGGGTCAAATGAATTTATTACATCAATGTAGGGATAATTTTAGGGGAAAATTTTAGCCCAGTGGGCTATTTTTCCATGTTTTTCTCCCAAAAAAGATTCGCAATTTTGCATTTTTTGAAGCCGTGTTTCACCGAATTTTGATGGGGTAAAACTTTTTCACCCTAAAAATTGCCAAATTATTATATAAACGATATAAAATCCTTGGAAAGAAAAATATATTTTGAAAAATATCGCCAATCATTTTATAGTTGGCGTTTTAAGAATTGGTAATATTCGCCAACATTTATACACTTTCAAATAAGTATGGTGCCTTAAAATCATCCCCACATCAATGGTTTTTTACTATTAACCTAAGCAAGCTAATACATGATATGATATTTGTTTTTCAATTTATATATGAGGTCTAACGAGCTTTTTCACTTTCAAAATATCTATTTCATCATGTTAATCATAGGGATAAAAGTGTATTTCATATAAATTTCACAAGTTTCACATTATTATACACTTGTCCTCGTTATGAGTTTTGTATTTTTAGATGAGATGAGATTGATGGGCTTATGAACCTTTTCAACACCTTGAAGTATAGTCAGTATTAAAGTCCATCGTAAGTGGCTAAGATGATTTTCAAAGGTTTGATATGAGTTTGGTTACATTTACTAGTTATTTCTTTTTCATTATAATATTGACCATAATTCTAATTACATTAATTGTATTTTTTATTATTAACCTTGGTATTGTTGATATTCGATGATGAAAGATTAGATGATTGTAACCATTAGACTATGCTTTGAAACTATGATTTTTATTAGGCCATCACATCGGTATGAAAAATGTTAATCAGTATTGATGCTATTATTGAAATTGAGGGTTTGATATCCGCGTAACCCAAATGTTTTCCATCTGTTGATTTGCAATCATGCAAACATCACGCATAAGCCATTGCTTGCTTGATTTTTCTGTAGACCATTATTGCATGGTAAGTGTTTTCCAAGTCCCATTAACTTGTCAATTCAAAGGTATGATGACTCTACATGAAATATCACAGTTCTTTGGTGAAATAGGGCAGTTTGGAGTGCTAATTGATATGTGTGAATTCTGGATAAATTAGCTGTTTTTTTTAGTTTGGATTTTGAAAATCCTGAAATCCTACGTAATTGCTATCATGGCTCATGTTTCAAGATTTGAACTCATAGGCGATGAATATTTGGACAGTGCCCCTGAATGCCACGAGTTGGTGGTAAGGGCAGGATGGCTAGGGTTTTTGCAAAAATTCTCTAGGTTTAACTTGGTGATTTCCAGGGCATTTGCAACATCATTTGATGGTATCAAAGCACAGATAGGGAATGTTGAGTTGAAGTTGAAATAAGAGTTTGTTTCTCCTGCCATAGGTTTACCATGGGTAGGTGAACATCGGTATAAGGGAAATCATGTAAAAAACGATGACTAGAAGGAGTTATTGACCCCAGCTAACCGACAAATCAAGTATAAGTCTGGTTTCCCTTGTCAACTACTCAAGAAGAAATGGTGTTCTCTGCTCGAACTCATTATCAGGTACGTCACCTGTGAAGGTCGACTATCCCAAACCCAGTTTTATCATCTTCGACTTTTAATGGTTTTCAAGGGGCGTCCTATGAACATGCCGTATTATTTCTTAAATAGTCTACATAAGATGGTTTGTACCTATCAGATTAATGCGGGGGATAAGGAGTAGAGTCTATTTCATCATCGAATGATTAAAATACTTGTTTCCTATTGGCTAGGAGAATTAGGGGATTCTTGGGAATCATTTCTCACATGTAATGGGTTTGGGGAAAATGAGGAGTGGCCCCAACAGATGCCCAAAACTAGGAGAAGACGTATCAAGACAGAAGACGCTGGGTCTGAGTTAGAAAAATGTGGTCCTCAAGATAATATTGAAAATGAAGTTTCTGAACCTAGTCGAACCCTAAGTAGCAGTGACTTTAAGGTCAAGTCTGAAATGAACCCTGAGATCCCTGTTGAGGATTCTCGTCCTCGAACAAGAAAACCAGTGATCATAGCACCATGTCACAAATGATGATATTCCTCATTCACAGACCAACATTAGTAAAGACGTGGCCGAAGACCAAATTAGTAGAG
Organism: Pseudotsuga menziesii; assembly: GCA_001517045.1. Lineage (NCBI taxonomy): Eukaryota > Viridiplantae > Streptophyta > Pinopsida > Pinales > Pinaceae > Pseudotsuga > Pseudotsuga menziesii. The sequence continues at coordinate 659,595 of LPNX010487204.1, forward strand.
TACTGTGTAATTAGGCTATTCGCCGGACTACTCGTAGCATGACAGCTGCATTTTTTTCCAGAAGAGACTTAAGTGTAGGGGATGCTACAATTGGTCCAACCATCCTTGACTTGAAATATGTATCTGTATCTAAGACTAATGCTGTCGGTGTTCAACAAGTAAATCTTGGGTGTGATGTGGATCAAGAGATTGATCAGAAGCTGTGCACAGATGAGGAAGATAGAGGGGGGTCGAATGTAGGAATGAAGGAACAAATCAATCGAATATCTTATGCTCAAGTCATCTCATCTTTAGAATCTGATTTAAAAGAGGCCCAGGTTATTTAGGCATTTGCTATGGATGAAATTGCAAGCCTGAAAGCCGATTTGACTTCTTGGGTTAAAAAATGGAATCTTTTGAGGGAGAAGAAGATTAAATATAAAGCTCAAGTTAAAATCCATTTTTTAAGAAATTGAAGATTGATCAAATAGAATAAGATTGCTAATACCAGGACTGTTAGATTTAAGGCCAAGTTAGATGAAGCAAGAAGAAATGTGCCAATTCGACTTTCTATTGAATTAGCCCTTAAAATCTGACATTTTTGTTTACTGTAATGAAGTTCAATTTTGTCTTATGGTTTAAATATTCGTTAGGCATAATAGACGATTTGAAATTAGCCTCTATAGGTTAGTAATTTCTTGTATTTTTCAGTTTTGGTTCTTGGTGCAAAGTGTTTTCTTTATTTAATAAGGATATCTGCAGAATTGAAATTTTGCAGACATCCTATTTATTTTTATGTGATTGTTAGTTGCACTATGCTAACAAATTCTATTTAAAATTTCCAGGTATTAAGGAGTAAATGAGATGAAGCTTGATCTTGTGCTGCATTTTTGGTTTTGATTGGATGGAGTTTACTCATTGGAGGCTACTTTGAAAATGCAACTGATTGCTATTTTGTTGGTTCTACGCTCCTATTTCTGAGCATCATCAGTTGATGGATTGTCGAATATAGTGATGAAACATCTTGGGGATTAATGATACTGGATTTTATCTAGTAAGTTAGCTATTTTCTTTCACGTTATTCCATCCTATTGGTTACTCAATGACATACCTAGGATTATGGCCTTTCCTTTGCTCTGTATTCGGATAAAACTCCACATACTACCATAGAAATAGTGTGGTTAGTTAATTAGTGTTCTCTGGAACTTTTTTCTGAATATCACCGAATGTTACAGGATAGTGAAAACCCTAGCTAAGTCTTTAAAATGTTTATGCTGTGTTAATGATTGTTCTCCTTTGTTAACTTCACTTTCATATATATATATATATATATATCGTGCTATTATATGTGAAATATTCCTTTATGGATCTCGAATGATTACACTGCTTTGAAATGTAAATGATTTATTGTTATGTTGAAATGAATAAGCTTCTTCACATTTTCAATTGATTATAAATCTATGTTAGATAAATTATTAACTTGCAAAGTGAACTTGTTTCGTTTACAAGTTATTATATGACTATATTCGTTATGTTTCAAGACTGTGTATATGTTTGGTTCATTTGATAACAGGTTTTAATTTTTGTTTGAATTATTTTGTAATGAAATATCATTTTATTGTGAGATAATTTAGATTTAATTCTATTTATTGTATACTTTTCTAACAGTTTAGAATTATTGATCATCTTATGCTCTAAAACCTTTTGTCACTTTAATAATAATGCTTTTGGTCGACATAGGTAGTCTGCATTTAGGTCATCATAGAATAGAATTAGGAGCTACTATTTTTTGCACTTAGCTTAAGATAATATTTAGCATTAGTTAGTCATTAGGTTAAATTTATCTGATTTGTTAGAAGATTGGGTTAAGCAAAGCTTTCCACACACACCTAGAGAGACTCTCTATTTGGAGAGCACATCATACATGAAGTAGGGCCTTGATCCTGTGAAGGAAAGTTACTTTAAACACATACAAGATTGAATTAAGTCGAGTGTGTGGGCTGTCTTTCCGTTGTTGGCCTAGGTTAGTTTTCTCAGCCAACAAAACCTTCATCATAGAAAGCATATATCTGGATAATTATATCATATTTGTAGAGTTGTAAAGGCCAACTTCTGACTGGTTGTTAAAATATTTTAATAATGTCACTAAGAGCCATCTTAACTAGAAAATGTTCATTGCACATAGAAAATTAGGATGACTAAGAATTGATTTATCAAAGCCTGCTTCAGACTTCCATATGGAGAAGGATCCAAAGTCAAATATGAAAATTAAACCATGATATGAGATTTGTCCATGACAAGATATTCAAAACGTTTGAAACCTATTCCATATTATGATGTTTCATTCAATTTTGTGATTAAAATTCAATTTATAAAACAATATTGTGTAATTAGTTAATTGACTCATATTCATATACCTTATAGAATCTCAGTTGAAATTATCTTGCACCTTCTATTCAGGGATTTAATCTGTTGAGCATAATTTCATATTAAACCATATAGACTAGATACGATCACATTGATAGTATGCTACACATTAATGATAGGGAGTAAAACCTCGAGAAGAGAAATGAAATTTATATTGATGTCAAGTAGGGATCAAATTAGGTCAAAGGTATTAGATATTACACCCATCATGTGAAGCCTATACAAAAGTAGGGGGTACAAGAGTCGCCCAAAAGACTAGAAATGAAAATGAATATGCCACAAACATAAAATTAAAAAACATGACCTGTGTAACACCTTGATTTTGACCCCATTTACATTAATGTATATGATGTATGTATTGTAAATAATCATGGTGCAGAGCTAAAGGCCAAGGCCCCACCATTGATTTGGATATGTTATGCTTCGGATTTTGAATTGTCACCGATGGTATATCGAGACATACGGCATATATTAAATTGTGGCATCATGTAAACATGAACTTTAATTAAATGAACCCAACCAGCTATGTCAATGCAACCATATTGAAAAGGGCATGATTTTGCCAAGGACAAGGGGGGGAAATTGTTAAACCTTGAACCAATGGGGAAAAATCCATGTGTCACCACCCTGTTTGATTTGCCCATATTTCCTTGTCTTATCCAACTACCATTTTAATGCTCTGCAGAGTAGTTGGGGAAGTTATTTTGCTGGGGAGTGGAGTGTGGCAGAACTGTCAGTCCTTGCCCACATGCACACTCCACCAATGAATTGAACCTCATGTTGGGCAGAAAAAATGACTACGCCCATCATTCTACTCTCTCCATGACGATGCTGTGAACACTCCCACACTCTCCCACTTGCCATTCTCCATTGTCACTCATTCTCATGGAAGAAAAAAAAATGTCCTATGTCTCACGCAGAGGATTTTTTTTTTTTTTTTTTTTTTTTTGGCCTCATGCAGCCAGGAGAGGGAGCCATTCCGATGGTCATTCACGTTTTCCACAGAGTGGTATCTAGTGTGTTTTGCATCTTAATTTTGGGGTCTGGTGTAAATTTCTCTCATGCACAAGTTGGGAGGCTGATTTTCCTTCCCCATTTGTGGTCTGTGTAAGTCTTCCCCGTGTCTTCATTTTTGAGAACGGACTGTTGTTTCCCCACATTGCTGGTTGTGTTTGTTTTACATTTTGGTACTGCTGTAAGTTGTTTTGGAGTTGTTTTGGCCACGATAGGGTCGAGAACGGCTCATGAATTGTTTTCCCTATCCAACCTGTGAATCTCTTATGTGACTGTGTGTATGCAATGGTTGGTCTCCAGACTGTGTTGGGAGCAGGGATGAGGGCTTGGTTTACTTGATAAACCTGGTGTGTTTGGAAACCACATAGACAGAGCTAGAGGGATGGATTTCTTCTCCACAACCCCTAAATAGCACTGGAAGGGAAGTCAGGGCCTAAGGGACTGTGTAGCAGAGAAGGGACTGATTCCTTGTGTTGGGTGTGTGTGGGTGTCTTAGAAGTCAGGATAGTTCTGGTGTAGGTGTTCCTAGCTCTGTAATGGGCTCACCATCTTAGCATTTAGCCTTTCCCAGCTCCTGGATGGCCTAATAAACCCAAATATGTTGGTTTGGCATGTTTTGTTATCCTTGGCTATGTGTAATCCTGCTAGTTCCTTATTCCTTGGGGAATCATGCCTGGCTCGGGGGTGGCAGCGTTGCTGAGAGATTAAGGAGCATGCTGGCCTATGGTTTGGTGGAATGTTGCAGTGATGTAGCTAGTTGCGGGATGAGTTCTTTATAAGATAAGTAATCTTGTCTATTTTACTTCTGCAATCATAATTACTGTTAATGAATATGATGAACATGTTGAATGAATGAATATATGTTTTCTTCCGCTATGTATGATAAATAATTATGTATCTGTGCATGTTCTAATTCAACACATTTTATTCAATTTTTAGGCATGTTCATGTTCATGGGGATTTTAGCCCGGATGTTTAATGTTATGGTAGCATCCTCTTCATCTGTTGGAGGGTTGGGGACATGAAAACCTGGGCATGCAGGCATGTTATCCTGATGGAAAGAACCTCAAAGAGTGGACGAGAGTCACTGAAGAAAAACATTATGGATGGAAGTGTAGCTGCAGTCAAGAGAGGAGGGAGGAGGCTGTACTCATCTTTTGAATCAATGATGCAGATGTTGATACCTAGTGCCTACTGAGTAATTCCCCTTAGAGATTATTTTTCAAACATCACAGGAAAACATGGTTGAGTGGTCTTTATAGTAGAATAGTTTTCAAATGGAAAGAAACCATTTCCACTTAACGAAAAGCCTTTTGTCATGATCATGATCATTCTTACTATAATGAAATAATATTGCTTCTATTATACAGAAAATAGTGAGGAACAACAATGAATATAACTAACTTATTGCAGTAAGTGCTACAATAAGGTCAAAGTAGGTTGAAACATAAGTATTTTTTGGAAAGCAATATTTTTTTATTTTTTTGTCATGATTATTAAGATATACTTTTATGTCATTCTCGAGGAAGTACAAATTCTACAATTACCTTATATTCAACTAGGTCTCACTGCTCATCACATCTGAAGCCTTCATTGCAAATTTTGGAAACAATTGCTCAAATGAAAGATTTAATGAAGTAATATTCGTATGGTCTAGAAGATGGGAGATATTCTTACCTACAAATTATTGGTGACATTAGTATAATATGATAGGAACCTTTTGTTCATTATGAAAGTTTTATTTATTTGGTATCCTTAAAATAATTATAGATTTCACTCTGCGAAGATTATGTTCAACATTTCAAGCAAGAATCTTGTTATTAATGGCCAAAGAATTGAGTTTAAATCACTGTGCACAAAGGAATTGCATCATTTTGAATATTATTCTGTAGCAAATAGCTTATGATAATGGAAAGTACATAGCAGAAAGAAACGGTTTCAAATGACACCCACCGGAAAATTAACAGTTCTTTTCATTAAGCTCTGATGAAGCCACATTTAGGCTTCAATATTCCATTATATGCTCAAGGCATGTTTAATGAGATAACAACATTATGAAGAGATGATATTGCTTCTAATAAACCAACTATATTTAATGGAATAATCCAAGGATATCCATTGTAGTAGCCACTAAGCAATGTAGAGTTGAAGCTTGCGATAATTTTGGACTACAGTACATAGCTTCTCAAAAACAAAACTTCACTACCTATCGGCATGTCTGTAATTTCTATTCAAGAGGTTTGACCAAAAAAGAAAAGCTATTGCTGGAAGGAATTCCCTTCCTTGGGAAAGAGGGATCAAAGGCCTTGAGTGACTTTCTCTAACAAGGTCACATAATTAATATTGCTCACAACCTTGTAGCCCACTTGTTCGCCATGATTTTCTAGAACTAGGGCTGATTGTTCAAATAATCTTTGTTTCTACTCTACCAAATTTATAAATTATGGTCTCGACTTTTGCAAGAGAATTGAGTTAGGATGTTGAGTTGATTGGCCCTCCAAATCCCGTCTTTCAACATTTATATAAATTTGTGAGCATAAGAAATCACCATAAAACATATTTTTTTGGATAGTCTCAGTTGGCCAATTTTTTATATTGAAATCTCCAAGGTACCTGTCCCATAACATTGCAACCCAAAAAATATGTTTAACACTAGCTTTATTCTCCTAGCAAACAAGGAAATCTGCTTGTTCTTGATCCCTCCATCTTTGAGTCATATCTGAGAAGAACAAAACTTTGTGAGTGAACCTCTAGTGAGTTGTAATTTCTCAAGGCTTCTACCACATACTCTATAAAAAGACTGATAAGACCAGGGAAGCTTAACTAGAGTACAAATCAGTTTGTAGATCAGGGAATCTTTATCGAGTTGCATGTAGTCTGTAGATGATGGATGAATGCATCTACATAACCAATTTTTTGAATTTTGAAATAGGGGAAACAATATTATTATAGAGTATGAGTGGGGTTTAGGGTTTAGGGATGCTTTAATGGAGAAAACGGATAATACCATTGCTGTAAAACATTCAGGAAAAAATAGTGCCTAGTTTTTGGGAGCATTCATAATAGTGAAAAGACCCATTGAATCCTTCGTCAAAAGTTTCATTTTCCAGCAAGTCGTTCTACTTGTAAATGATAAATGGGAATTCATGTAGGTGTACCTACAAAGGAGTTGGATTATTGACCGAGTTTTCTTCATGTATTCTTGGAGAAGTTACATATAATAGGAAAAAATAAACCCTAGTACTACAGCAAGACTAAGCAGATAGAAGTCTGTAGGCATGAAGAATCCATGACCTGAAAGAGCCACAAAGGGTGACCTGAAGATATGAAACTGTACAAAATTTTGGGTTATATGAAAATACATTGAAAGTTGTCAATACAAGATATTGTTTGGTATAATGCAACCTTCTAATCTGAGTTAGTGATGTGATAGTTTTGTACAAATGTGATAATGTAATAACTTTTCCCAAAATAAGCACTAGGGGGTGATGTTGGAATCACTTGTACTTTAATGTTTGTCTACCTGCAAATGAAAAATGGAAAATTAGGCAATTGAGTACAAATGAGATCGAAAATAGGTTTTTACTACTAAGAGAACCATTTTTATTGTCACCAATTCATTACAAGACGACACTAAAGATATCATAATGTTCAAAAACTTCTAAAAATAGTATATAGATCCATGGCTCTGTAATTATTAAGCTATTGAATCTTCACTCCTCATCAAAATTTACATGTACTCAACCAAAATTCCAAACTAATTACATATATAAACCCAGTTTAGTTGGAAGTATATTCATTGCCACAAATTTTCAATATAAATAAAGGCTACATTCCAAAGCTATAAATATACAAAACTGATTGTAGAAATTTTGAAGTTCCTGATAAAGGGAATTCTATTTGCAAGGTTGTTTCTTCTCAATAGCTACATCAGAAGCCATGCTAAAATGAATTAAAATAACATTTATGCTCTTTGCTGAGAAAATGGGCTGTAAATTTTCTAATTCCTTGCTTCTCCATTTAGTGACTTCTTCTGGCACATGAAAGTTCTTACCAAAGCTACTCCCATGACTTTGAGAGGAAAGTGGAAGCTAAAGAAGATCATGACGAAGAGGATGTAGGTGAATCCCCTCCATATTTTTTGAGAGACTTTGGGAATTCACTTCTTGTTGAGAAACACATAAACTTGTTTCTATGTTGTGTAGATTTTACTAGAGACCTTGCTGGTGATCTTTCTTATGTATCCAAGTAGGTAGACATTGTTAAACATCCATCCAAATAATATACAATAGGTGAATCTAGTACATTCACTTGATATAAATCATAAACAGCTAGACCAGATTCACTAGTCCACTCAGTAGCATGTCTCCTGCCATTTTCTATGCTAAAATGCTTAGGTTCTGATGCCCATGAAGCACTTTGACTATGAGGACTCGAAGGAGTATCCAGTTCAAATATTTGGTACCTTTTATTTCTTTTCCATTGAAAATTTGACAATTTGTCAAAGTTTCCTCAACATGCCAAATATCTAAGGCTCAACTGGTTCCTTTTAGCAAAACAGATCTCACCTTAGAGTGAAAGATGCACCTTTTCCTGACTATACATTTTTTGCATCATATGGAAATTCCATGGAGTATACTAGGAAAGAAAGGGAAATCAAATGGCTACTAAGAACAAGTATGGTTTCCTGGCACTCTTCAAGCTTCCCTACAGCCACAACTATGTCCATTTCCTGAAAATACAAATAGCGCACTAGTCACTCAACTTACTCCATTACAATTGAACTTTAACAAACACTATTGCAAGGAAATGTTTTTGCAGAACATAATGAAATAAACAAACATTTTTTATGTTCATGGCTGAAAATAGTGCCAATACTATTATACTTTAGTATGACCATACAATTTTCTTCTGAATAAAATCAAGACACTAGATGAGATTGAAGTTTTATGATGAAAAAGGTAGACAATTGCACCGTGTTCGATGAAAGGAATCCTCATTTTCAGATTAAATCCTATGATCTGCACTTAACATAATATGGTCACAACTCCACTAACCTATAATTGAATGAACTTGTTTACCCTAAATAAGATAAATGAAAATTTTCATTAGCATCACCAATTTCCATTTTACAATGTGTTGAATTTGGAATAATGATCCATTTTAGAGTTGGATCTAACTCTCCAGGTTGACAGGGTTAGATATGGATCTACCTCTCCATATTGTCAGGGATGTTTATATGAGAATCAATATAAGATTACTGTCTATTTTTTCCTTAATTTAGATAGTTTCCATTGGATGAAGGATTGGTGGTGCACTTAAAAGTACAAAGTTACTCTAAGTTGTGTTTTCAAACCTTCTCAGATCTTCTTTCTTTTTTCAACTGAGCTGGAAAAACAAAACATCCATTCAGACAGACATTCTTGTAATATATTCTCCTTGAAATCTCATAGTTCTGATGAAATGCTAAGTATCATTGTAATGTTGAACAAGAAGTGAAGTCAAAATATTTCAATGTAACTCTATACACATATCCATTTCTTATAGCTCAATAAATAACAGAACAGAAGGTTGAATGTGTACTAAAAAATTGAGACGCATATCTTAACAAACAAAATGAGAAATGAAATTTCTCAAAGTGAATAATGAGTTCTTCAGCACTTCTAGGTGGTTAATAGTAAATACATGCATCTTCCTTTATGTGTGATCATGGAGACATACTACTAGGATTACATTATATACTTTGGATGAAAACCCACCTAAGGACATACTAAGTGTATGGAAAGGATCCTTATAGCACTTCACATATATTTGAAAATAAACATAATCCTGTCATGAAAATGAGATTACAATAATGTAACTAACATTTGTAACTGCTCCTGGAAAGCATTGTACTTGTTGTCATGGTATCTTGGTAGTGCATTCGTTCTTCTTGAAGCTCTGAATCTAAAGAATCCACTTTTTCATACAATTTTTTCATCTCATTTTTAGTATCGTGAAGTTGAGATTCAATATCTGATTTATGTAAATCCATAGATCCTAATTCATACTTTGATAAACGCTTTAATTCCTATGTAGAAGCAAGCATCTCTTCCAAGTTTTCCACCTTTTGTTCGGACTTAGTAAGTTGGTCTTGCATAAGTTCAATTTTTTCTTTAGTTGCAGATAGTGCATTTACTAGATTAATATTCTTGGTCTCCAATTGTATAAGCTCTTCCTCTATATCTAATTTATGTGAAGCCATAGAACCTAATTCATACTCTAATGACTGCTTTGATTCTTGTGCAGAAACAAGATGCACTTGCAATTTTTCCACCATTTGTTCAGACTCGGTGAGTTGGTATTCTGTGTGTTCAACTTTCTCTATGGTTTTCGATAGGGTACTATCTAGATTAGCTTTTCAGGTCTTCAATTGCATAAGCTCCTCCTCTAAATATGCATATCTGTGTATGTGGGTCTTCAACTCGGACTCCAATGCTAATTTTTCAACTTGAATGATGTTAATATTCTAAATTATGTATAAATTGCCATTTGGAAAGGGAAAGTGAGGCTATTACTACTTTCTTGTCTTGAAAGACTGTGTCTACTAGACCAATTATTGCAAAAACTAAACCATATTGTGTCAACTTTTATCACCCCTATATGTAGTTTTAACATCATGGCCAATGGGAAATTATGTCTGATGACCACTCATAGGCCCACGCAGTTCACACACCATCTCACTAAGAATATAAAAGGGTATTTATTTTGAAAATGCCAATATTGATTTTAATTCTAACATTTCTAAAAATTTCTAACCATGGTGTACCTATTGTGACGTGGAATAAGCGTCTTGTTTGTGTTATATATGTATGAAAATTTGTTCAGTTTTAGATCTTCAGAACTTGTATCTATTTGGTAATATTCTCCTTTAGATTTGACCAATATTCATTCGATGAATATTCTTTCTTTACCCCTTGTGATTCAGATTGATTTGTTAAGAGGAAATATTAACATTTCCTTTTGCAGGAATAAAATTCTCAAGCATTACAGAAGAGGGAGATGAACACACATTGAGATGATGAAGGAAAAGCTTCCAAGGGTATTTACACTCTAGAATTATTTGTTCATTTTTTTTTGCAGGGACAAAATATGATTAGTATAACATATTTCAGATGCTTTTGTGAGATGGTGTTTGATATTTTATATTGTTTGTTTATGTCACTCCGACATGCAAAATATTTAGCTTCTTTAAGGTTTATATGAGTGAGAAAGTTTAACTGGTTTTGGTTCCCTTTTTTGAATTATGTTGGATGGCAATGAGAAAAACTGATAGAAATTTGAATTATAGTAACAAAAGCTGTCAAGTTCAATTCCACCTACAAGAGATTGTAGGACCAAGTTGCATTGGTTAATCTATAGTAGTAATCAGGATCCTAATTAAGTATAGATTCCTCTTAGTATAAATTCCTTGAGTTATGTCATATTGCAGAGCTTATGTGATTGCTACACATGCCAGAAAAAGTGTATATGATGGAAGAGGGAGGGATTTTATCAGAGCGAGAAACTGTTGCCACTATATTTTTCCATATAACTAGAATTTACAATACTTTTTTATTAAATAGTTGAAATAGATTGAAAATGTATGCACGCTTTGTATTCTCGAAGGAAACCTTTATATTCCAAGACAATACTGAACCTCGTAGACATCAAGTCCCTACTCGAGGACTGCAAATTATTGGTTGTATCTTAGAAGGATATGATGAAAAAATATTACACAAGTCCCACATCAATCCACAAACTTTTCCAGGGGAGGAAAGATACAAATTGTGTACAAATCGTAAACATAGATCCTTTGTTGCAAAATTGTTTTTTTTTTAAATTTGGAAGATGATTTTTCACTAATAAACATGGGAACAAACTCATGTAAAACATGGGACCCAACCAAATAATTCTAGGTATTCAAGCAAATATTAGGTTTCATGGCCAACAAACACAGCCCTATTACCTTCATCCTTCATCCTGGGGAACTAGAGGGTACCTGTCTTACCCAACAGAATATCCCAGAACTTCTTCATGTATCCTGTAAACATTCGACTATCTGGGCCAACAATGCCATGTTTTTGGAAGAACATCATAATTACATATATAATGATAAGATATATATCATCTATTTGTATACAATATTATTCTATTTATGAAATAAAGTCAATTAAATTTAACTTATTGGGTGGGAGAACCTACCCAGTTCTATCATACTGATTGGATAGACCCATCCTAGCTTCGGTGTTGGTGAGCCCAGCTGAGATAAGTTAGATTATGAAAACCCACACCATCAGGAAGTAATTGAAGACGTTGTATCTAAAGATGATGCTGATCCATTTAGGTTTTGATCTCCACTTTGTCATATGGGTTATGAGTTGTGTGACCTTAGTTTCTTTTGCAGTATTAAGAAATGATGGGTTAGCCTTGGATTTCTTTAGGCTAGGGAGAAGGATTAGGAAGGTATTCTCTCCTCTCCCCATTACTATTCCCTATTATAGCTGAAGGACTGAGCATAGCTATCTTGGAGGAAAAAATAACATGGGAATTCGAATGCATCAAAAGTGACCCTCCCCTCCTCCCATCACACTTCTTTTTTGTTAATTACATTCTTCTTTTTAGTTATGGATTGAGAAGAGATGCCGTGAATCTAAAAAAATATTCACCTATATTGCAATGCTACACGTATGTTGGTAAATATTTAGAGATAAACAATGTCCTTCTCTGGGTTAGCTGAATATGAAGTGAGGTTTATCCCCCAGTTATTTCCTTATAAGTGATTTTCTTCACTATTTATCCACTACTACAAATACATTATGCAGGTCTGCATTACATATTAGGTATGAGTACAATGAATCTATCTATTTAAAAGGTGGATTATGAGGCATAATGGAGGTCTTTTTTATATGCATGAAGCGACATTGGGATTTGACTCTGTAGTGACCCTGTGGCCTACTTTTTCATGTTTCATAAGGTTGTTTGCATTATAAGATGTGATTTCTTGTTATCATGCTATTATAGTTTGGATATGATGCTATTTTAAATTTGAAACAACCCAGCCATTTCAAATGTCTCATTATCAAAATAACACTGCTCTTGAAGGCAGATTGTTGTTAGAAGGTAGGTTGTTGTTTTCTGTTTGTTTAGATTGATTTTCATTCACTGATCACATAGATCTCCTTGGGAAAAAAATACTACATCATTGCCTTGGTTTTTGATCATTGTGAATGAGGATACCACATGATGTAGTACCCTCCAATAGATAAACCTCTCATGCTAAACATATCTAATGCAAACAAAACATCTTTGAACACAACTAAGGGTTTAGGATTTTGGTTCTAAATTAAATGAGGTATGCATGTATGTATTTTTGTATATATTTACATATTTATTGATTAGCTAATTCCTCAATTGTTTTCCAAGTGCAGGTTGCTTGTCACTTGTTTCACTGGACTAAAGTAATGGCCTATGCAGATTATTATGAGCGTGCTTTGACAAACGATGTTCTCAACATCCAAAGATGTAATGATCCTAGGATCATGATTTATATGCTTCCCCAAGAATATAGAAGTTCTAAGGTTGTTACCTATCATAGTTGGGGTACAAAATATGATTCATTCTAGTGTTGTTATTGTACATTTAATATTTTGTAACTATAGTCAAGTGGCTAGTTGAATTTGTAATTGCTTTCTGTTGTAGTGCATTTGAATTTATGTCTAGATAGTGAGGTCTAGTACTCCAAATACCTACATTGACAATTCCAATTATTTAATAGTTATAATTAAGCATGATTGTTGTAATTTAATGTAGTAAACTGAATTCTACCATTGCACTTAGTTGTACTTAAAATATACCCTTGCACAATGGTTTTTTATTTCTCATACACCAAATAACTGCATGAAATATAATACATTAATGTGTTTTCAATCCTGATTGTTTTGAATTCTTAATTTGAATTTGCTAGATTAGATTTTCCTATTTTTCAGATGAACTTGATTATTTTTGCTAGTTATTGAACATTATAAATAGTTTGCTTCATTGTTTTTCTACTTTGCAGCTCATTGTTTTTCTACTTTACAAGTGATATTTTTTTATTGGATTTTGCAAGAGTGAACTTAACTAAGTGGGCCATTGAGTATGAAGATTCTATTGCTGAGGATTTTCCATTGAGTATGAAGAGCCTGTTGCTGAGGGTTTCAAGCTGCTAAGTATGGTTTTGAAGCTACCGCGGGATATAAGTATGGCTTAGCAGCCAAGTACAAGTGGGATGGTTTATCTATTGTAATATTTTGAAAAGTCATTGATGTACTAGATGATTTTCATGTAAAGTTATATGGAGATATTTTTTGGGAAAACTCATATTTATTGTAATACTTGGCATTTCATATAATATAATTTGTTCAGTTTAAAATTTATATGGTTATACTTTACATTATTTATAAGTGTTGTAATTAACTAATTAATGTGACATTGCGTAATTCACATGTGTATTAGATGATGATAATATTTTTTTAATTTAAACATAATATCATATTAAAAATTTATATTGATTAATAATGGTCACCATTAAAACTACTAAAATATAATAACCATATGTGTATTAGATGATGATAATATTTTTTTAATTTAAACATAATATCATATTAAAAATTTAGATTGATTATTAATGGTCACCATTAAAACTACTAAAATATAATAAACACACATAAAACGACTAAAAATGACTAAATTAGTGACCAATAAATGAGATTAATGACCAAAATCCGCATATAAAATGACCAAAAATTGAGAGATACATGACCAAACAACGAGATATAAATAACCAGAAAAATGACCAAAATTCGCATATCAATGACCAAAAAATAGTTTTGGTGGCTAATTTACGGGCTTTTATTATGTGACCAAATTTGATCATATTCTAGTTTGTCATGTGGTCATTAATTTGGTCATAAATGTGATCATATATTTGGTCATTGATTCAAATATATGACCAAATGACAAGCTATAAATGACCAAAATAAAAATGACCAATTTTGGTCACATAATAAAAGACCATAAATTAGCCACTAGGGATCCCCAAACCAAAAGTGGTCATTGATATGTGGATTTTAGTCATTTTTTTGGTCACTAATATCTCATTTTCCACTAGTGAATTTTGGTGACTCAGTTTAGTGCAATTCAATTCATCTCACCTAACTAAAGTCAGATTGGCGCCCTCGCCTACTTGTTGACATCCAGTTGAGTTCTATTTAGTTAGACTCAGTCTAAACTACCTCCGAGTTAGTTAGAGTCAATTAAGGTTGACTTAAGTGGTTAACTGATGTGCCGAGTGGTGTTTAACTAAAAATTAATCCACTCTCATGTAATCAATTTGAATGACCTCTTTGGGATTTGAATTGCATGGCTCTTTATGCCATTGTATTGCATTTTATCACAAATTCTGTAAATGATAAGAAAATATACAGCTACAACTCCTTATTGCATCGTTTCATCTCATTTTTGAGTAAAATTGATATGAAAATATTGTGAGTTTCTTTCTTAGTCCTTAGATTGTTGTGTATCCAATTTTATATGGTATCAGAGCCATGGTAGGATAAGGAAATTCTTATACAAGTTTCTTGCTGGATCTATGAAAAAATTTGAGCAAAATGGCTCAAAATCATTCCAACTTTGCATGAGAAGTGGAGAGTTTACCACATAATTCCTGGATAAACTAGCATTGTTGATCAATCTTGCTTGATTGAGGTAGGTGTGAAGAAAACTCCAAAAGTGCAGGTTGTTTGACCTTATTTTTTCTGTTTTATGTGATTGTAGGTATCTCAAACACTTCCATTACATTCACTATAGCTGCACAATGGACTCTTCTTCAAGAAATATTTTGGCCCCTTTCAACTATCATCAGTGGAAAGAGGATATTGAGATACAATTGCACTCCAAAGTACTCTACAGAGTCACCATGGATATAGAGAAAGAGCTAAATGCATTATCAGAGAAAACAAAATATTGGAACAAACTTGATGAAGCATATGGATTTTTAAGCATTTCTATTTCAAGGGATATTATTTTCCACCTCACTGGATTGAAGAGTCCCAACAAAATATGGGATCAAATTGCTACTCTTTTTGACAAGAAAGATGATTTGAGAATCTATCAGTTGGAGAATGAACTAATATCTCTAAATTCAGGAAATCTTGAGGCCATGAACTACTTCTTTACCAAGTTTAAGCACCTTGTGCTCCAATTAAAGCAATGTGAAGTTGAGAAGGAGGATGACTAGCTCATTCTTTCTATCCTTTTGAAACTTGGAACAGACTATGTTTTTGTGTCTACCTTTTATACCAGAAAGCTTACAATTATGAATTGTAAGATGCTGACCCTGAATGCCTTCATTGAATCTCTCACTAATGAAAATGAAAAACTTGTTCAAATGGAAATAATGAGATCCTCTAAAGATCAAGCCTTTTTTTTTGGAGGACCCAAAGCTTAGAATACAAAATGGAATCAAAAGAAAGAGAAGACAAAGTTTCATCCTCCCAAGCAGAAGGAGAAAAACCAGTAGTTGGATGAGTCCTCACTCTTAAGGAAGGACAAACAAAAGGGAAAATAAAATATCAAGTTCTGCTACCAGGGAAGAGGCTTTCTTCCTAAAATCTCTTGAATGAAGAGAAAAATTCATCAAATGTCTCTTCTCCTAGAGAATAACAACATCACTCTTCCTGAAGGTGCAAGGAAGAAGGATAATCATGATCGAAACAATCAACCCGAAAGAGGACATGCACTTATGGCTAATGTTTTGAAGCATATAGCTCTTCTTATTGACTCTGGTGCTTCGAATCATATGGTTTCATGCAAATAATATTTCACAACACTCAAATCCAACAAATTCATCTCCATCCACATGGTATATGACTCTCAAGTCTCCTCACAAGACAAGGGTACCATCCACCTAGAACATGGCAGTTTCAAAAATGTTATTTATGTTCCCTCTTTGGCTTCAAACTTGTTGTCTGTGTATAAAATGAAACACAAGTTTTCCCAAAAGGGTTGTATTCATCCTGAATGAAGACGAGATCTCAGAGCTAGTATCCAAAAAACTCAATGCTACAGGGATAGTGAATCATGCTACTAGGACCTATGAGTTCTCTAAATTCATTCTTGATTCAAATCCTAGTTCCCTTCTAACTCATGGGAATGAGGTAAGACAACCATGGAATGAAATGTTTGGACATATAAATTACAAATACTTTTAGCAACTACAAACTAATTCCATGGTGGAAGGCCTTCCTACAATCAAATCCTCCAGAGGGATCTTCAAGGGATGCATAGTTGACAAGCATCCTGAGCATAAATTTGATCGGGGAAAAGCAAGTTGAGCTACATGTATTTTGGGGACGATCCATTCTGATATCAATAGTAAAATTCATAAAACCTCAATGAATGAATAGACATATGTTCTCATTTTCATCGATGACCTATCTAGATTCACATGGGTCTATTTTCTCAAGAAAAAATCAGAAGTGCTTGAAAATTTCATAGATTTTAAGGATTCTATTGAGAATGCTGCTGGGATCAATATCAAAGCTACCATATATGATAATTGAGGTGAATACATCTAACCATAGCTTCTGCAATTTTTTTCTCAAAGTGGAATCAATATTCAACACACCATTCCCTACACACATCAGCAAAATGGTGTAGTGGAAAGGAAAAATGGGCTCTAAAAGAGATGACAACCTGTATGTTTGAAGCTAAATATTTGGGATGAATCCATGAATTTTTATTCCTAAATTTATAACATGGTTCCACATTCATCCATGAAAGGAAAAACACTTTTCGAATCATACTTTGGTCACAAACCGGATGTGTCCAATTTCAGAGTTTTTGGGTCCACTGCTTGGGCTCGAATTCCTCTAGATAAGATAAATTATTTGAAACGGAAGAGTGTTGAGTTCATAATCATTGGGAATCATGAAGAATAAAAGGGATACAAACTATTTATTATCATAAATAAAAATACACTCATAGAGAGAAGTGTCCTCTTTGAAGAACCTCTCTAAGATTTGAAACTAATAGAGGAAGAAATTGTTGAAATTCCCTCTCTTTCTGCTAAAGATTATGGACATGAAAATAAAAGTGTGATCTCTGATATTTTAGATATAATGTATGATTTCAATGAGGATGAAATATCATGTTCTAAATCATATCCAAATGAGCCCACTCATCTACCAAAATTGGCCAAAAAGAGTCTCTCTTCTACTAGGATAAATGTTAGAAATCCTGCTGATGCAAGGAGAACTCGGTCGGATTTTCAAAGAGTAGGTATTGCTCTTTCTTGCAATGAATATTTGATGTCTAATAAGTGCTACATTATTATTGGATATGATCCTAATTCATATTATCATTCTTGGAATGATCCTCAATGGCAATATGCAATGCATGAAGAGTTCAACTCTCTCCGAAAAATGCAACCTGGGAGCTAGTTTCCCTTCCACCTAGGAGGAAACATGTCCAATGAAAATGGGTTTATCAAAAAAAGGTTGATGCATATGTATCAACCTAAAAATATAAAGCAATTTTGGTATCAAAATTCTTCTCCCAATTCTAAGGAGTGTACTACACTGATACCTTTGCACTGGTGGTAAAAATGGATTTTATATGGCTAGTCTTAGCCATTTCTACATCCAAGCACTCGGAGTTGCACCATATGGATATAAAAATTTATTTCCTTCATGGATACCCGAAAGAATATATCTACATGAATTATAAATAAGGATACACATCATATCCATCATTAGTTTGTAAGCTGCAGAAATCCTTGTATGGCTTAAAATAGGCCCCAAGATCTTGGTATGCCAAAATGGATTCTTTTTTGCTATCACACAACTATGAAAGATGTAAGTATGATAAAAATGTGTATTTGCAGAAATATGAAGGTAATTTTATGATTATATTTTTGTATTTTTATGATCTATTAATCATGAGAAGCACTCTTGCTTCAATCAACTTTATAAAAACTGCTTTACATGAAGCTTTTGAGATGAGTGATCTAGGCCTGCTGAGGCAGTTTCTCGGGCTAGAAATAACTCAATATTTTGATGGGATTATGGTGACACAATAAAAATATGATTTAGACCTATTAATTAATTTTAATATGGCTTATTTTAAGGCATAAATTTTCCCATTCCTCTCGGGAATCAATCTTGAAGAGGGAAAAAC
Organism: Pseudotsuga menziesii; assembly: GCA_001517045.1. Lineage (NCBI taxonomy): Eukaryota > Viridiplantae > Streptophyta > Pinopsida > Pinales > Pinaceae > Pseudotsuga > Pseudotsuga menziesii. The sequence goes on from LPNX010487204.1 coordinate 678,252, forward strand.
TACTCCACAGGTGGATTCTACTCTCTACTGTTAGTTGATTGGAAGCCTTCTCTACTTGACACATTAAAGGAATGACATTTGTTATGCTATGAATTATCTATCAAGGTATATTAATCATCCTCATGAAATTTATTGGAGGTAATCCAAGAGGATTATATAGTACGTACAGGGTACCATAACCTATGGAATTCACTGTGTTTTTGATTCTGAACTAGACTTGGTAGGATTCACAGATTCTGATTGGGAAGGGGATAGCATAGATTGAAAGTCTACTTATAGATATGTTTTCATGTTTGGTTGTGGGCCTATGAAGCAAATATTTATTCACTCATACAATAATATTCACTAGAAAACTTGGTAAATCAAATAATCCATAATGTGTATATTGATGATAGGATGAAAGATGATTACAATGGTTGATAACCTGCCTATTAAATAGGGCTTGGGAATTGTGAATGAAAGGTCATGTCCTTTAATATCAATTATGTTTATTATTAATTATTTAATTATTATATTTATTTTATGTTTGTTACATTGCCTTCCCCTTAAGGGAATCTTTGTCCACAAAGATGTATTTGCCATTAATGTCTGATTTATTTTAATATGTCATCTCCAAATTCTTTCCATTTTGTATTTGCGACATTTGAGGAGATGAGCTGATACAAATTACGGATTTTCTAGGAGAATTGTCGCATCGTATCTGATGTGGTCCATCCCAGATCTATTTTTATCGGTGCTCGGAGATCTTTTTCTAGTACAATTCATCTCAATTGTTGCTTAGTATGTTGATATTTTTGCATGTCCACATAATTCTTCTGTGAATATTCATTTTGACATTGTCATTGGTCAAAATAACAATTATAATTAGGATGTCTGTAAGGTGTAGGTGTTGTTTGTTCTTCTTTCTTTTGGACTACGGTGAGGATTGTCTTCACTTTCTCGATTTGATTTTTGGATGCATTTTCCTGGATTGTGCTTCTTGGTTCTCTTGTAGATTTTTTATGATTTTGAATCTTTTCGATTCTTTCATCTTGCCATATTTTTTCAATTTCTAATTCCTTGATATGATTTTGTAGTTCCTAATTACGATTATTTAGACACTGGTTTTATTCTTTCTTTTCCAGTATTTTATCTTTGAGGTCTTCACCGAAGTGTTCTCTCTTGCTACTGTTTTTCAATTTTTTTATTTTTGTAATCAGTGTTTTGTTATGATTTCTTAATCTGAAAATTTCTTCAGAATTGTGGGATATTGTTTTATTACTCTTTACGATCTCAAGATTGTGTTCTTTTCTAGAGTCACTATTTTTTTGTTGAATAACTTTTATCTGTTGTTAATACTAGTCGCCGACTGATTCTTGATCTGTTAATCTTTGTCGTATGTGCATCATTTCTTCATCTCTGTGATTAATGATTTTGTTCAAGCGTATTATTTTTGGTTTGTAATCACTTATTTCCTTCTTTATATATTGATTTTTTTGGTTATGATTGAACTCACTTTCGTCTTTTAATTTCTCAATTTGGGTAGACAAATTTTCTATATGATTTTTCTGGTCAAAATTTTTTTGTTCCTTGCGCTCTTTTTGCATCTCATGTAATTTAATCAACATTTCCGATTTCATATTTATGTCTCATAACTCTTCATTATCTCTCTGATAGTGCTTTATCTTAGCTTCTAACTTCTCTATTTGTATTCGTAAACTAGATTCCATGATTTCTTATTTCTTCGACACTAGATGGCTATCTGGACTATAGATAGTCGTCGATTTTTTTTATATTGTTTTCCTTTTTCAACGATAATTGGTATTCTTATCATTAGGTTAAATAACCCTTTTTTTCAACAATAATTATTATAATTTTCTTTTTATAATAATAATTATTAATTAATTAATTAATAATTATATTAATGTTTTTATAAACTATATATATAGTTTAATATATGGTTTTTTTTAAATAATAATTAATTATTGTATTAATTATTATATAATAAAAATATTTATTTTATTATTTGTTTTAATAATAATAAAATAAGGCTTTGGAATATTATAATTAAATAATAATAAAATGGCAATAGTTTTGTAAAATGCTAGTAGATTGGGTGGTTGGGAGGAATGAGTGTTACCTTCACCACCTAAGTTCAAATCTCACTTTCTTTTTAGTAGCAATTATTATGCACATTTTTTTATCTTTTATTTCCCTTAAGTTTTGTAAAATGTGAGTAGATTGGGTGGTTGGGAGGAATGAGTGTTATATTCCCCACCTAAGTTCAAATCGCACTTGCTCTTTACTAGTAATTATTATGCACTTTTATATTCAAAATCAAACCCACTTTAAGAAACTAGGTGTGGTTTCACTTTTACCTTTTTTTTTTCCTTTTACTTTTATCTTTTCTTTTAGACAATGTCCAATATTTTAGGGAAACCCTAAAATAAGGCTACAAGACAAAAATCAGACAAGGTCTAAGAATTAAAGCCAAGGGCCCAGATCAGCCAAACGAGGCTCTGATACCACTTGAAGTGAATATTTATTTGCTCATACAATATTATTCACCATAAAACTTGGTAAATCAAATAAGCCATAATGTGTATATTGATGATAGGATGAAAGATGATTATAATGGTTGATAACCCGCCTATTAAATAGGGATTGGGAATTTTGAATGAAAGGTCATGTCCTTTCATCTTAATTATGTTTATTATTAATTATTTAATTATTATATTTATTTTATGTTCGTTACAACCTACTTTCTGGTTAAGCAAAAATTAGGCTTCAATTTCCCTTTCTTCAGCAGAGGCAAAGTACATGGAGCAGTCAATGCATTCATACAAGCAGTTTGGCTGCAAGGTATTTTGGCCGATTTTGACATTGGTAGTACTCCATCTATTGTCATTTTTTGTGACAATCAAAGTGTTATCATCATCTCGACAGATCCAGTTCAGAGACGAGGAACCAAACACATCAAGATCCACATGCACTACATCAGAGAAATTTTTCATGACATAACAATTGTTCTACAATATTTCCCCATAGATGAGAAAATTGCAGACATTTTCACTAAGAGCTTCACTGAGAAGAAGTTCACTTACCTCAGTTCACTATTGGGGGTTATTTCCATCATGGTGAATTCAAATTAATTATTTAGTGTTCATTTTGAGGGGGTTTTCTTTCCCACAGGATTTTTCCTCTTTTCCTCAGAATTTTTTGAGCATTTTAGAGTTATTTTTTTTATAAAGGGTGACCTATGGCCTCTGTTTCTGGGGAACTATATTTTTTTTACTCCTCCAAATGAGTTTATATTAATGGGGGTGATGTTGGAATCATTATCCAACCACAAATCATTATTTGGATTAATTTTCCTAATTTACCACTTATCCTAAGTTCTTGACTCAAATATGTGACTGCATCATCAGCTGGATCATCCTCCTTCAATCAGGGAGCCTCACTGAGTCTTCTCCTTCAATCGGGGACACTAACTGATCCTCCTCCTTCAATGTAGGAAAAAATATGGGTTGATCTACATGACATAATCACCCCATTCAGTTAACTGAATGTTGTTTCACCTACCTTTCAGTTAATCTAGAGCTGTAAAGGCGCCTTCCTCATCAATTAGCATATTTTTGCTTAATTTAAGTTAAATGGAGTGATTAAAGTCACCTCCAACTACTATTGGTGACTCAGTTAAGTGCAGTTCAATTCATCTCACCCAATTAAAGTCAGACTGGCACCCTCACCTACTTGTTGGCATGCAGTTGAGTTCTAATCAGTTAGACTCAGTTTAAACTGCCTTTTATTCAGTTAGAGTCAATTAAGGTTGATTTAAGTGATTAACTGATGTGACGAGTGGTGTTTAACTTGTTAGGATTTATAATCCTCCCTTGACCAAACTATCTATTAGATTATTTTATCCTAACTTAGGAGTTTTATTTAATTATTTGGGTCCACTTGGCCTATTAGGGCCACATGTACTAGTTAAAAGAGTGTGGGGAACATCGATAGAGGCTAAATGCCACTGAATGCACTTGCATGCATCAGTTTAGGAACCTCCTAGTCCAATCCCTACATTTTAGGATCCATTGGGAGTCCTGACACCAACCTCCTCCAGTTAGTTGGAGTTGGAACTAGTTGAGCTTAGTTATTCCTTATTTGCATTCAGTTAGATCACAGTCATTTCAATTATCACCAGTTATGCATGGATGCATGTGAATAAGGAACATTTTCTCACCTACCACTTCAGTTGTACTAAGTTAATTGATTTTAAATGATTGCTTGATAGGATTTGACATTGGGAGTTAACTACTTGGACTCTGACATTGATTGAGACATATTTAGTTATCTAGTCAATCAGAGTTAGTTACATCCAGTGGGGATATTTGAATTTGTCCCTAATGATTCGAATTATTTTCCTATGTAACACTATTGCAACACTGGATTATGTAATGAAGATAATACTATAATTCTCTAAGCAATACTTGTCTTTTTCCTGTGAGATTTGATTTGTTTAGTTTGTATAATTCATTCCTATTCACTGTATCAATAATTTGGAGTCATTTCTTGATGATATAAATGAAACAATAATTCTAACATGCTATCAAATCCATTTCAAGCAAGCTTCATGTATGTCGACTCTCCAATGAACACCAGAAGCAGTTGGGTTTCCATAGAAGTCTCGCAAAGAGTTCCTTGCTTCCTCTAAATTTATTCCAAGTGGTAGTGTAGGCATGACAAACCATGATAAAGTGTTCATGTTGAGAGGGAATTCTTTATTCTAACATATTTCAAATATTTTTGGTTTTGCAATCATATTTTGCAGGTTCAATTTCATATGGATTCGAGATTATCAATTCCTGTTCTTACTCCATCCACAAGATATTCAGAATGGAAGTTGAAGATGATTTCATATCTAAAGATACAAGGTATGTATGAGGTATCTATGGGACTTGGAAAATATTCTGATAAATATGAGAATGACTAGCTAAATGATATTGATAGATCTTTTGGAATAATAGGTTTGGTCGTTTCTCCTAGCTTGTGCTACCTTATTGATTCTATAGAATACCAAAAGGATCTCTGGAAAAAAATGGATAGAAACTTTGGGAAGAACAATGAGGATTATTATAGCAATTTGGAGAAAAAAAATTATAATCGCAAGAGTTATTTATTCAAAATTCTTGGCCTCTACTCTCTCTCATGAATTTTTTCAAGATGAAGAAGAAGCATAATCTTTCACATAGTTGATTTGAATTGAAGAAAGTCTTCTTGGAGTGACTCCTTCTCCAGCTGCTCCGGAAGTTTATGAGATATCTGATATATCATATTCTCATATGGATGATATACAAGAATACATTCAAATATCTATTATTTAAGAAAAAATCTCCTTCCATTCTATGCAAAAAATCTCCAGTGATTCTTCTATTTTAAATTCGGTGAATAGTTTACCGGTGATCGCTCCAGGAAAAGGAGAGGAATTTGATTTATTTCTATCTAATGATGTTGCTGGTGTGTAGATAAGTAATTATTTGGATATTTTGGAAATAATATCATATTTTAGGATTGATCTATTCACTCTCATTGATATAGATCTTCCAACAAATTCCTACATGATTGCATGCACCAATACTCAGAATTTTGAAGAAGGAGAAAATTGTGCATCTACCATCTCGGTGGAGCACATCCTTGGATATTATATGAACCTATTTGTATATGATATGATATTATTTTTATCTTACCTAATATTACTTGGTTCAATATTTCAGTTTCATGATATTCTAGTGTTTCTTGTAGCTAGTCTCATCAAATTTGGTGTGAAAAATCAATTACTGCAATTCTCCTTCGAAGTTGCTGCTGGTGATTTGATGTCAGTATTGTTTTATGAGTTTAATGATATTATATTTTATGTATCTATATATATTTTGGAAATAATATCATATTTTAGGAGAGATCCATTCATCCTCATTAATCTTGATCTTTCAGAAAGTTCCTACTTGATTGCATGCACCAATACTCAGGGTTTTGAAGAAGGAGAAAATTGTGCATCTACAATTTCGGTGGAGCAAAATTTTGTATCTGATATAAAATTATTTGGATCTAATAATATCTTATTTGGATATGATATGATATTATTTGGTTCAATTTTTAAGTTCCAGGAGCTTTCAGTCATGCTTGTAGTTGGTTTCATCAATTTTGGTGTGACAAATTAAGTATCGCAAGTCTTCTGCAAACTTGTTGCTGGGGATTTGATGTTAGTTTCCTCTTTTTAGTTTGCTGATATTATATTTTGTGAATAATTGGTTATTTATGAATCTATATGATATTATTTATATCAAGCATTATCTCTCCATAGTATCAGGGATTCTCTACCTATCTATTTGATCACATGCTCATCTCCTCACAGAATTAGTAAAGATGGAGACATTATGCATTTACCTGGACACTTGCACCTAACACTTGGGGATGAATTTACCAGAAATGATTTGATTTTCATGGATGCAATATATAATTTGTTTGGGTGTTCCTCGCATGGTTCGAATTCTCAAGCACTTTTTCTCTCTTATCCGTTGATTCCAATTTCTCTACATGGGTCCAGTTTTCATCTTGCAGTTGTTTATATTCCTGATTTAGTTGAGCACATTCTTCTTCTTACAAAGAGGAATATTCCTCCAGACATAATTTTTTTTGTATTTATAGGTTCACATGCACAGATTCAGGATGTTTCTGCACAAAATAACCATAATACTGCTTTGTTGCTGCATAGTGCTGCAAACTGCAATAAACAATTTTGCAAGTTTTTAACTTGTATTTCCTATTACTACTTATCTTTGGCGGGGGGGGGGGGGGGGGGGG
>LPNX010487204.1:685193-801883 GCA_001517045.1 Pseudotsuga menziesii
TTGTCCAAGTTAGGATTTAGGGGGGGTGTTAGGATTTATAATCCTCCCTTGACCAAACTATCTATTATATTATTTTAGCCTAAATTAGGAGTATTTATTTAATTATTTTTTCCACTAGTACCATTGGGTCCACTTGGCATAATGAGGCCACATGTATGAGTTACTGGAGTGTGGGGAACATTGATAGAGGTTAACTTCCACTGATTGCACTCACATGCATAAGGTTAGGTGTCTGCTAGGCCAATACCTCCAATTTAGGAGCCACTTTGAGTCTTGACACCAAAATTCTTCATTCAATTGGAGTTGGAACTAGTTCAACTTAGTTATTCTTCAGTTACTTTCAGTTAGTTCACTTTTCGGTCAATTAGCTCCATTTAGGAGTGACTGCATGTGGATAAACAACCTTTTCTCACCTACCACTTCAGTTGGACCGAGTTAATTGATTATAAGTGATTGCGTGACTTAGTTAGACACCTTGAGTTAACTAATTGGACTCCTATAGTGATTTATATACATTTAGTTAGATATACATTGAGATTCATTCACATCCAGTTGGAATATTCAAATTCATCCCTAATGATTCGAATTCTTTTCCTATGTAACACTATTGTTACACCTGATTATGTAATGAAGATAATACTGTAATTTTCTGATCAATACTTGTCTGTTTCCTATGAGATTTGATTTTTTCAGTTTGTATAATTCATTCCTATTCACTGCATCAATAATTTGGACCCATTGCTTGATGATCTAAATGGCACAACAATTCTAACATACCTGACATATAAGACACTCTAATGTAATCAATTCGAATGGTATCTTTGGTATTCAAATTGCATGGCTCTTTATGCCATTGTATTGCATTGTATCACAACTTTTATTTAAAAATAAGCAAATATACAACTACAACTCCTTATTGCACTGTTTCATGTCATTTCTGAGTAAAATCGATCTATGAAATCTATTTTAAGTTTCTTTCTTGGTTTTTAGATTGTTGTGACTCCAATTTTATATTTTCTTTTGGTCATTAATTGTCACAATCAATGACCAAATCTATGACCAAATTAATGACCAATTATATGACCATATTAATGACTAGAAGACAAGCTATAAATGACCAAATTAAATGTTACCACATTTTTGGTTGCGTCGTAACAGACCAACAATTGGCCACCAGAATTGTCATTTGTTCATTTATATGTGAATTTTGGCCATTTGTTTGGTCTCTTATATCCCATTTGTTTGCCACTTATCTCTCACACTTTGGTCAGTAACGTAGTCATTTTATATGCAAATATTCACTGAATTATGTAGATTGGGTATGAAGGATTCAAACCACTAATCTACTTCCTGTAGGCAGGTTCTCTTCCATTGATTTAGTACCCTTGAAGTCTATATAATACTCACATTACTTGATACATGGCTATTTCCAACATATAACTAGAATAGATATATCTTAACTACGGATCTATGGAAAAAGGTTATACTAAAAACCTTAAGTTTAAATCTATGACCTTAAACTTGTGAACAAAAATTTGTTAGATTAAAGGTTCAATTTAGGGTGTCCCCTATTTCCTTGGGTTATTAAGCAACAATTTTTATATTTTATATTTTACATGGTTTACTTTTTTCCTTGTTTCCAGGGCCCATAGTTGTCCAAGTTAGGATTCAGGGGGGGTGTTAGGATTTATAATCCTCCCTTGACCAAACTATCTATTAGATTATTTTAGCCTAACTTAGGAGTCTTTATTTAATTATTTTTTCCACTAGTACCATTGGGTCCACTTGGCATAATGAGGCCACATGTATGAGTTACTGGAGTGTGGGGAACACTGATAGAGGTTAACTTCCACTGACTGCACTCGCATGCATAAGTTTAGGTGTCTTCTAGGCCAATACCTACAATTTAGGAGCCACTTTGAGTCCTGACACCAACCTTCTTCAGTCAGTTGGATTTGGAACTAGTTCAACTTAGTTATTCTTTAGTTACTTTTAGTTAGTTCACTTTCGGGTCAATTAGCTCCAATTATGAATGACTGCATGTGGATAAACAACCTTTTCTCACCTACCACTTTAGTTAGACTGAGTTAACTGATTATAAGTGATTGTGTGACTTAGTTAGACACCTTGAGTTAACTAATTGGACTCCTATAGTGATTTAGATATATTTAGTTAGATATACATTGAGATTCATTCACATCCAGTTGGAATATTCAAATTCATCCCTAATGATTCAAATTCTTTTCCTATGTAACACTATTGTTACACCTAATTATGTAATGAAGATAATACTATAATTATCTGATCAATACTTGTCTGTTTCCTGTGAGATTTGATTTGTTCAGTTTGTATAATTAATTCCTATTCGCTGCATCAATAATTTGGACCCATTGCTTGATGATCTAAATGGCACAACAATTCTAACATACCTGACATGTAAGACACTCTAATGTAATCAATTCAAATGATCTCTATGGTATTGAAATTGCATGGCTCTTTATGCCATTGTATTGCATTGTATCACAACTTTTATTAAAAATAAGCAAATATACAGCTGCAACTCCTTAATGCACTGTTTCATGTCATTTATGAGTAAAATCGATCGATGAAATCTATTTTAAGTTTCTTTCTTGGGTTTTAGATTGTTGTGACTCCAATTTTATATTTTCTTCTGGTCATTAATTGTCACAATCAATGACCAAATATATGACCAAATTAATGACCAAATATATGACCATATTAATGACCAGAAGACAAGCAATAAATGACCAAACTAAATGTTACCACATTTTTGGTTGCATCATAACAGACCAAAAATTGGCCACCAGAATTGTCATTTGTTCAGTTATATGTGAATTTTGGCCATTTGTTTGGTCTCTTATATCCCATTTGTTGGTCACTTATCTCTCACACTTTGGTCAGTAACGTAGTCATTTTATATGCAAATATTCACTGAATTATGTAGATTGGGTATGAAGGATTCAAACCACCAATCTACTTCCTGTAGGTAGGTTCTCTTCCATTGAGTTAGTACTCTTGAAGTCTATATAATACTCGCATTACTTGATACATGGATATTTCCAACATATAACTAGAATAGATATATCTTAACTGCGGATATATCTTAAGTTTAAATCTATGACCTTAAACTTGTGAACAAAACTTTGTTAGATTAAAGTTGCAACCTTTTCCTACCAAAAATAAATTTTGCACCAAAAGACTTGAAAATACCTCAAAGCATGACCTGAAAATACCTTGAGGAAGGTGTTGCAATAAGAACATTTCTAAGTGAAACTGTGAGTGCATATTCTTCCATAAATGTAGCCCAAGGACATACCTACTGAATTTGACATAGGTAAAAGGTTTACTGGTTCTCCTACATATCCTATCCAAAACTATGCTAATGAATAAACCAATATTCTAGCAATGCAAGATTCAACAATCATGTGACAAATTTTTACACCTAAAAGAAAGATTAAAGTTATCTAACATTTTTGAAACATTTTTGAACGCATCATATATGGAAATATATTATACCAAGCAAACCACTTGGAGAGAAAGAAACACGAATCTATAAAACCAAAAGAAGTCTAGATTTTAAAGTCAACAATATCATTATAAGGAAAAACATGAACTGTATATAAGATAACACATTACTAGTTTATAAAAAAAAAAGAATATTCAAATAACATCACATGTTATGCTTGAATTATCTGTGCTACTTAGAACATCGAAGTTTACATTCCTACAATTCAATCTAGAAATAAATTTTACTTCGTTGGGAACATACTGACTTCAAATCCCTAGATACATCCAGGTCTGCTATCCCTCTTTCCTGTGACAACTACAGTAGAGTTCCAAAGCCATAACTATGCATCCTCATGTTCATATACATGTCTAATTACATAACCGTGCATTAAATAACAAAACATCTAGAGGGCATAACACAACATGCCACGAACAAAATCTCACATTATAAAATAAATTGAATACATCTTCTAATCTTGCGGAAATAATGATTTGCATATTCAAATATCTAAATAGAAATATATTCTCCTATATTTAAAGTCTGTCGAACAGTTAGAAAGATGGATCCAAAAACATAACAAATAGGCATTAATGAAATTAAAACTTATGTAAACTTGCAAGTAGATTTTGATATTTAAACTTAGCAACAGTTATATGACAAGAAAAAAGACATAAAACATGACAAACCATCTCAAAACATACATAAACCGTGACAACCCATGACAAAGCAGTACTAGAAATAAAATAGTATCGATGTAACTAGACAAGATAAGTTTAAAGCATAATTTTCATCGCTTTCAACTTTAACACTCCCAAAGGTTCTTGTGTTAAAGTTGAAAACATAAAAAGACAATAAATAAAAATGGTAGTAAATCTAAATCAAAGTACAAAGAAAACAAATTGTTAAGACTTTATATGATAGACTAGATATCATTAGTGTTTCATCCAAATTCACAACAGTAGCATATGCATAATCACTGAAAGAAACACAATCACAATATAGACACAATATTTATCTTGGTAAACCCTCAAGGGGAAGAAAAACCAACAAAAATTCCTCTGTATAAGATGTATAAGATAAAACCCAAAAACATGTATTCTCCTCCTTGTTGATCTAACTCTCTCTCTCTCCTATGCGCTACTCAAGTGAATGAGTTTTATGTTATATTGAGAAACAAAACTCCTCTATTTATACACTAACTAACTTTAACCCTAAACAAGTCGTCCCCACTAAGCTGTCTTGGCCAACTTCACCTAGGAAGACTCGAAATAATATTTTATATTATTCATTGGGGTACTAATTACCTGACTTACAATGGAGGCTTTACCTCATGACTCTATGATGACCAATTACAATAGTAACATATCGATGGAGGAATAATAACATCTCCTTTGGGGTAAATTAGTAAAATAAATTTAGAATATCCTTTGAAGTTACAATAATTTAACACTCCCCCTTAACGAGAAGGGTATTCTAATGACAATATCATCATCAACTATATGAGTAAGGAGAGATAGTATCTTTAGTAATATTGAGGTAATACATCTATACGTCATAGGAATTTTTCAACATTAATTAGTAACTAGAACAATTACTCTTTAATGTCTTCATCTTCTAAAGCACACGATCACTTGATCCTTTTGAAGCAACACTTCAATCTTTCGATCCTTTCTATCCTTTGCGACATCACTTTGAACTTCTCGATGCTTTACAGTAGCACTTTGATCTTCTTGATCCTTTGTAGTAACAACACTTTGATCCTTTCAATCCTTTGCATTATCACTTTGATCTTCTTGATCCTTTGTAGCAACACTTCAATCTTTTCAATCCTTTGTAGCTGCACTTTTATCTTCTTGATCCTTTGCAGCAACACTTTGATCTTTTCGATCCTTTGCAACTTCACTTTGATATTTTTTATCCTTCGTTGTCACGCTACCTTCATTTCACATGATATCTTTGCGGGATGATCAATCCTTATCACTTTAGGACATAGGTCCAAGGATGTTGCAATCCTCCATCAACCTACTCCCCCTTAACAAGGAGGGTCCATATGAGTATTAACAAGATAAATCGTCTACAACTTAATGTAGATATAGAGACCATACCTAGATGTAGTCCTTGTCTTCTGTAAGGACTCATCGTAGATCATCCTTATCTTCAAAGCTAGGAACACTCCTGAGCAAGTGTTATACTAAGAAATCTACATATACATGTAGGCATACTCTCCATACAAGAGTATTATCTGTAGCTACAGATATCAACCGCACCTAGGTGTAGGCCCTCATCATAAGGCATCCTCAACCTGTTAGAGCTAGGACCATTCCATGCGAGTGTTATGCTACAACGTCCATGAGGACTCATCATAGAACATCCTTAGCACTAAAGCAAGGAAAACTCCCAATAAAGTGTTATTCTATGGCATATACATATAAATGTACGTATACTCTCCATACAAGAGTAACATCTGCAAGGAAGATATCGGCCACACCTAAGTGTCAGACCTATCGTCCGTAAGGAATTATCGTAGGACATCCTCAACATGAAATCTAGGACCATTCACCATTCACAAGCAAATGTTATACTACGGTATCCATAAATGAATTTGGTTACTCACAATGTGAGAGTGACGTCTGCATGGCCATACTTAGCTAGTAAGGACCACTTTCATGAACAGAGTGTTAGACCTACAATACCATCCTCAAGAGAGGATACTATCATCAACAAGTGAATGTCAGACATTGTCATCATCTTCAGGCGTACTTGGCCTCTTTCATACTCGAGCTTCACTATCATATGTCATCGATGATATTCTTATCATCACTCCCCATTTTTTCAGGAGGATCCATATCATCAACATGTTCCCCCTTTTGTATGAGGAGGCTACATATATTCGAATTGTTCTTCCTTTCCAAGGAGAGTCCATATATTTGACTTATTCCTCCTTTCTGAAGAGGGTCCATATCTTCATCATTCATTCTTGCAAAGAAAGTTTGTAGTCCCATCAGTGTTCCTCCTTGCGAGGAAAGTCTTTTCAAACTACACCAATATTGTCATGAAAATATTCAAAATTTACTTGAGATAGAAGCTTTGTTAGAACATCAAAAACTTGTTCATCATTACTCACATACTGGAGATTTATAGCTCCCTTTTGTACCATATCCATTATATAACAATATTGGATTTCCATGTGCTTTGATTTATCATGGAACACAGGATTCTATGTCATCTTTATGTGACTCTAGTTTTCAGAAAGAATCACTATGGTATCCAAATCCATGTCAAATAATCCTAAGATCAATTTTTGAAGCCATATCGCTTCACAACTGGTGGAGCAAGCTTCTATGTACTCTACTTCAGTTGTGTTAAGAGAAAAGTTGGAAAACGTCTTACTAAACCATGAGATCAAAATGAATAATGGAAAATAACATCTACATGAGGTGCTCTTCCTGTCTGCGGCACTTCCTACCCAATCTAAATCCACATATCCATATAATCTGTAGTCATGATATTTACCATAGTAAATTCCAAGATCTATCGTACCTTTTAGGTACCTCATCACATTCTTTGTAGCTATCAAGTGAACCCATATAGGTTTAACTAGATACTGAATTAAGGTGTTCACAACAAAGAATATATATGGCCTTGTACTCGTCAGATACATCAATGAACCAATGATATGTCTGTACCGAGTCATGTCAACTAACTCTGATGACTCATCAGATAAAAACTTCAAGTTGGTGCCCATGGGTGTGGCCATGGATTTACAATCCAACATATCTAATATTTTCAAGATTTCTACTGCATACTTTCCCTAGTTCGGAAAGATTCGTTCTGGGCTCTACCACACTTCCATCCCAAGGAAACAATGCATTAATCCAATATATTTCATCTCGAATTATTTAGCTAGCTTCTTCTTACTTTCTATGATTTGTTTCCCATTTCTTGTCTGAAATAGGTCATCCACATATAGTAATAGTATGGCAGGTTCATTATCCATAACCTTCATGTAAAGGTTAGGATCAACTTTACCCTTGGTAAATACCAAGCTTGATAAGAAACTATATATTCTACCATACCAATCTCTTGGAGTTTTCTTCAGTCCATACAAATCCCTTTTCAACTTACATACATGAGTCACTATGTCTTCGACTTCAAATCCTTATGGTTGTTTGATTTAATCCTCTTCCTTAATCATACCATTTATTAAGGCTGTGTTTAAATCCATCTGGTGTAGATTCCACTTCATCATGGAAGAAAGTGCCATGATGGTTTTGATGGAAGTGTACCTTGCTACTGGAGAAAATCTCTCTTCATAATCAATCCCCTCTTTTTGAGAGAATTCTCTATCCACAAAACTTTCCTTGTACTTTTCAATACTTCCATTAGCAGCATGTTTCATCCTGTAGATCCATTTCAAAGATACCACAATCTTGTTTTCTGGTTTGGTTACTATATCCCAAACATCATTCTTAATTATTGATTGGTATTCTTCTATCATTGCTTCCACCCACTCTTTCTTCTGTGCAAATTCCTCGTAGCTAGTGGGTTATTGATCTACAAGGTCACACATCAAATCTACATAATTGGAATATGGATTTGATCTTTTGGTTATTCTTCTGGAGCCTTCTAGAGCTCCATATCTCTCTTCTTCTTGCATGATCTCTCTTACACAAGCATGTTTTCTCTTTTGAGACATATCCATAGTAGGGGGTTCCTGAGGTTCTAGCATATCATGATATTCATATGCTACTATTTCAGGAGAGGGTTTAGTTTCTATCATTCTGGTAGGTACATCCTATTTATGTACTTTGTCAAGATGACACCTTATCTATTTATTAAGACATGTATCTTCATAAAATGTTACATCCCTACTAATATCGATATGATGGATTCCTGAAATGTATATCCTAAAGGATTTGGATACTTCACAATATCCAACAAATATTGCCTTATTTCTAGAAGGATCCAACTTGGTACTCTTCTCTTTTGGAATATGTACATATACCAGACAACCAAATATCTTGAGATGGATCACTTTAGGTTTGTTTCCCGTATAAATTTATTTAAGAGTCTTGAATCCAATATAAATGTGAGATAATCTATTTTCACATATACAGTTGTTCTTACTGCTTCAGCCCATAGGTGCATGGGGAGGTCTTGTTCATGAATCATTGTTTTCAATGCTTCCATAATGGTTCTATTCTTTCTTTCCGCAACACCATTATGTTGAGGATTATAGGGAGTCGTTAGTTCCCTCTTGATTCCCACCTCCCTGCATAATGCTTCAAATTATTCTGAAGCATATTCTCTACCATTATCTGATATTAGTGTCTTGATTCTTCTTTCTGATTGGTTCTCTATCAAGGATTTGAATTCCTTGAATTTCTCGAACACTTCACTCTTATTATTCAATAAGTATATCCATGTCTTTCTTGAATAGTCATCAATAAATGTAATATAATATTCATATCCACTTAATGATATGGAGGGAATAGGACCACATACATCATAATGAATTAATTCCAACATACCTTTAGTCATTGTTTCACTTTTTGGAAAGGGATGCTTGATGTTCTTTCCTCTTGTAGACCCTTTGAAATATCCCTCATAATAAATCTTGAGATTTGGTAACCCTGTTATCACCTTTCTCGCATAGGGCCTCTTATTCCATAGTTCACTTGAGCTAGTAGTCTCATGGACAAGGGTTGTCTCTGGATGTCCGTTGAGTTTGCACAATCCTCCTTCTTCCTAACCAATGACCACAACATCTTCAAGTGTATTTCCTAGGGACCACATAATTACTTGTCCATCTATAATAGAAGCTCTATATCCTTTATTATCTAGAGCTGATATGGAAAGTAAGTTCTTTTTCAAACCTGGTGCATACAGTACTTCCTTCATATTCATGGAAGTCCCAAATTCAAGCTTGTAGCTTGATTCGCAAATACCTTTTATGTGATATTAATAGTCATCTCCTAATGACACTTTCTGAGGAGAGCTCTTTTCTTTGAGTCTTGATAGAGTTTGATTCTTCCATGTCATGTGCTTCGAAGCACCACTAACAATAAGACTTGTATCTTCTCCAGGTGTTATAGACCCATAGAGTGCAGAGAATAGTACATATTATTTTACATCTTTTTCTTTTTCCAGTCTCTTTCGAGGTCTTTATTCTTCTTCATACTCATCTTCAGCTAGATGGGCATGATGTCTTTTGTTGTTGTTATTCTTGGTAATGGACACTCTCTAGCAAGGTGCCCTATTTTATGACAGTTGTATCATTGATACTTTGAGTAATCTTTCTTCTAATTTCCTCTTTTCTTTTGAAACTTCTTCTTTGAAGGTTTATGACTACCTTTCTTGAATTTTGATTATTTTCTTCCATTAGTATGGATGGCTAGAGCATGATCATGTTCTCTGAGTAGAGATTCTCTGTTATCTAGTGTAGCTTCTTCTTGAATGCAATCTTCCCATACTATGTCAAACTTCATACTTTCATTTTTGGCACATAGAATCCATATGAATGAGTCCCAAGATGTAGTGAGACCATTGAGAGAATTCATAACTAGTTCATCCTCATCAAGGGTGTCTCCAATAGCAATTAGTTGTTGCCTAAACAAGGAGACCCTTGTGAAGTAATCTGGAATTGATTCTCCTTTACTCATGTTGGTTCCAGGCATCAGTTGAGCTCTTAAATTCATATTTTTGTTGATGTTACTTCTCTCACACATTTTGGAAAGTGCATCATACATTTGTTTTCGTGTCTTCTTAGATGACACTTGAGGGATCAAGTGATCCTTCACAGAATTGGCAATGATCCTAATTTCCTTGATTAGGTATTGTTCATGGTTCTCCTTAAATTCATGTTATTTTGGTTCTGCAAATTCATCCTTGATGTACTTCTCAAGGCCATTCCCTTTCAGAATGAGACCAATGCTATATTCCATGCTAGGAAGTTTTCTATGCCTTCCATATTTTCCTAGATCTTAGTGCTTAGGGCCATCCAACATTCCCATATCAATGAAGGTAACCCCATCAATAAGTAAGGAAACCCCAATTAAAATAACAATAGACCAAGAAACAACAATCCATAAAATATCAGGCAATGATGACATTCCACACACAAACCAGAGCTCAGTTTGTATCCCATACAAATCCCATGGATTTCTTACATCTTAGCACACTCAAACAGTGCGCCAATGATCTTAGTCCACTTAGGTTTGGACTGTCTCCTCCTAATCTAGGTTGTGACCTTCTTGGTGCTTCCTAAACTGAACCATGACCTTCTTGGCTATGCTTGAATTGAATCCTAACCTTCTTGGGGCTTCCTAGGCTAAACTATGACATGTATGAACTTGCTTGAGAAGGATGTGAGTTGTTTGGGGTTTCGATAAGGTCACACCCATAACAAACATAATAAAGGGGTTAAGGTACTACACAATGAGGGAGCACTAGCATAAGAACCAATCAAGGGTCAACATAAGATCACAAGTCTACAAAAGGGGTCATAACAAAGTGGGAAAACAACCCCTACACCAACAATACCAAGGTGTATCAATCAAGGTGGGAGAATAACCATTTTACCCATAGTACTAAGGTGTACTATCAAGATGGGGAAACAACCCTTTTACCCACAATCCCAAGGTGTCAAATTTTTATATTCTCTCTCAAGGAATATAGTACATAAGTATTCCATACCACAAAAATAATTTTTATCATCACCATATAAGGAACTTCCATACCACATTAGTTAATTTTATCATCACCATTTGGGAGTTTCCCTCAACCCATCCCTATTCTAATTTCTCAAAGCAAAGCCTTCTAAAGTTCTCATGAGGATGTCAATAAAATTTCCACAATTTTAGCAGTATAAAAAAAAAAACATGAAAACAACATCTAAACATAAATATCTTCTCCTGTATTTAAATCTTGTTGAACAATTAGAGAGATGAAACAATCTACGGTTAAAATCTCCCAAAAATATGATGAAAACATGGATGAAATACAACTATTTGAAGACAACAAATTTTGAAGTATTTGCTAGTGGTGATGGTGATTTTCCATTCCCATGAATGTATGTATTTTGATTTACACTTCTCCCATCCATTTATGTTCCAGAGAAACAACTTCCACCACCACATTGGTTTTAGTCAAAATATTATTTGTTATCTTAAATGGTGAAGGTAAATAACCTAGTTAGATCCAAATGAGACTGGGAAATACATAAAAATTTAAGTAGATGAATAGCATAGAGTAATATATAATGGGAAATTTGTGATACAAAATTTGTAAATTTAAGCATTATATCATCACAAACCTAATAATCAACACCAAAGAAAGTGGTAAGGTTCTTTCCTGAATGACATTAGCGATCTTATCCCATTGCTCATAAGATGGATAAATTCCAATAGGATTGTGAGAAAAAGCATGAAGCAACACAAAAGAACCACTTGGTGAAGCCTACAAGAATTCAAGCAACTATCAATCTCCTCTACTACCAAAAAATTAATAGTCCATCTACCAAACATCTAAGTATATGAAAGGACCCAAGAAAAAAAATCTTAATTTAATGTCTGTGATGATCCCTTCAAAGTATAGTCCTATAGTTTTAGGGTCATAGTATCGGTATTATAACCATGGAACCTCAACATCATTGAAAATTTTCTTGTGATTCCCTAGTAAAAGTAAAGCTAGAATTAAAAAACTTCAATGAGATGGTATATTAGATCGCATCTTAATGATTAAAAATGTTCAACTGTAAGATGGACATGACAACTCTAAATAGATTACTTGATTTCAACATGACAAATCCAATTACATCACTTAGAGTTCAGAATGTCATTGAGAATCTGAGACTTACACCAAATTGGAGAAGAAATGAAGACTTCTGCTCCAGGAAAATATCTTTAAATAAGGGAAACATCAAGGTGAAGAGAATCAGTTCTTGAAAGGCGTTGGATAGTTTCCACCTAGATAAAAGTGTCTACAGAGTATTCTATAAATTACATATGCAAGAACAAAATATCATAATCTGATCATTCACATCATATAAACAATGTAATGACAATCTAAAAAAGGGGGGGATGCGTAATAAAATAACGTTTGATAAGTTCTCTTAAGAAAATCTACAAAGAGATGAATATAATTTTTCTATCATAGTATGCATAAGAAAATTATTGTACAACCTAAGAGTAAAACAACACTCCCAACACCACTCTCCCCTTTCCTTTTCCCACCCTCCTCTCTCTCAAAATGTAATTCATAGAGACATACATGTCGTTTCTTGGTTGCACCATTTCCATCTCCCAGCAGTGACTCCACAACAACCTTATTAAAAGAAGGAAAACCTTTAATAGGGAGATACTGTAGAAAAGGAAAAGAACATAACCAGATAATGTTAGATGTGTAAAACCTTAATATGGTCACCCTGGAAAAGATGAAACAATTTCACTAAAACCACATGCATACCTCCTTATTTACTCCTTTCTCCAACATTAAAATCTGTTCTTGTAGAGCATAAACATGTATAACAAAAAATCCACTTAATAATATAATATAGTAGACCCACCTTTCAATGTACAACATATATTCCAGAAGTAGATTATGTATAGCTAAGCGGTCACATTCGACAATATTTATTCCTTTCTTATAAAAAAAAATATTTAAAATATGCAACTTTCAGTCTTTAAATGTTTTTAAAGTGTAGGAAATTCTTTCTAACCAATAACCAACATATATGGCATTATTTCCATTTTGATAAAATAGGAAACTCTTAATTACCCTTCCCTGAGCTACAATTGGAAGATATCTTGTATGCTGGTATTCAAATTGCAGCAAAAAAAACTATACATAAGTATTGTTGAACTCATATCCCCTAATCCATAGCCTGATTTCTCATCATAAAAATACAATTACTAAAAAATGGTTTGTGTGTTTCTCCTTGGACATTTAACTACAGTCCATTTGTTGTGTATCATTTCCACAAATTCAACAAACACAAGATAATAAATTACTAACAGACCTATCTCTATAATAAGTTCCTATAATTTACTTTTTAAGCCACTTTAAAGTTTACACCAAGCAATTTAATAGAAATCCACAGTCCATCTGTTGTGTATCACTTCCATGAATTCAACAAAAACAAGATCATAAATTACTAATAGACCTATCTCTATAAAAGATTTTGTACTTTACTAATAAAGCTACTTTAAAGTTTACACCAAACAATGTAATAGTAGAAAGGTACAATCCCATAAACATTCTACGTTAGAAAATAGGACCGTGGAGAAATAAAAGATATATCGTTAAATCAATAAACAAGATGCAAAACACATTAAAACATTACAGAGAGACATAGATATAACATGGTTCACACAAATGATGGGCTACGTCCACAAATAAATTGCCATTCCTTTTATTATAGTCCAGAAAGATGAAGGGATACACATTGCACCAAAACTGGTGCACTTCCTCTTCATGATCTCATAGTCTCTCTTCCAATAAGATACAATACCATACTCAGTCATTTTACAATGATTTCTTTTATAGGGAAAATACAATGGGAAAATTCTAGGGTTAACCCAATACCATGGGTCTGCAAAACTGTTGGACAACACATATCCAAAAAACAATTCTCAGGGGCTTCCCCCCCAAACCCTCGTTTCTTGGGGGCGCTACCCCCAGACCCTCGTATCTCGGGGGAATTGCCACCGAACACCCTTTTTCGGGGTGCTTCTTCGAACACCAAGGTAGGTTGAATGAGTGTACAGTACACCTAGGATACAAACATGACTAAATAATATCTCTGGATCTGGAAGATCAAGCTCCACAACCAAAAATCTCCCACTTGGAGATTGATCATAGAAACTCCACCACTACTACACTTGCTGGACTATGCTCTGGATCTTGGACTTGGAAAATTTCTTATTTTAACCTTCATGCTTGAAGGCCAATAGAAACTAAGTAAGAACTCAGTTTCTCTTTGGTTACTCCCTTTGTAAACATGTCTGTAGGATTCTAGCTAGTAAGTATATTTTCTAGTTTTAACGGTTCTTCATCTAGAACAGATCTTATGAAGTGGCACTTGAGTTGTATATGTTTATTCCTCGAATGAAAGGCTTAGTTATTTGTAATATGAATGGCACTGTGGTTTTCACTGTACAACCTATTATTCTCCTACTTCTTACCCAATTCTTCCATGAACCTCTACAACCAAATCATCTCCTTACTAGCCTTTGTAGCAGCAACATACTATGCTTCCACTGTTGAAAGTGCAGCAACCTGTTGCAGTTTTGAAATCCAACTTACTGTTGTTCCACCCATAGTAAACACATACCCTATGGTGCTCCTCTTGCTATCTTTATCACTAGCCATATCTGAATCAACATATCCCTATCCATATCTGCATCAACATATCCCTATAGAACAGTGTTTGAACCTCCAAAACATAATGCATGTGAAGTGGTACCTCTCAAATACTTGAGAATCCACTGTACTGCTTTCCAATGCTCTTTACTTGGATGATTCATATACCTTCTCACAACTCCCACTGCATGTGCAATATCTAATCTTGTGCACACCATGGCATACATCAAGCTTCCAATGCCTGATGAATAGGGAATCTTGGACATGTAATCTATCTCTTCCTATCTCTCTAGACACATATCCTTGCTTAGTTTGAAATGGCTGGCCAAAGGTGTACTGACTAGTTTTGCATTCTGCATTCTAAACCTCTGCAACACCTTTTCTATGTACTCACCTTGAGACAACGTCAATTTGTGATTTTTTTTGTCTCTTGCTATTCTCATACCAAGAATTTGCTTTGCAGCACCCAAATCCTTCATCGCAAATGATTTAGCTAGTTTTCTTTTGAGCACATTTATATCCTGCATGTTAGACCCTACAACAAGCATGTCATCCACATACAATAACAAGATAATATATCTTCCGTTATCTAGCCTCTTGAAATAAACACAGTGGTCAGAATGACATCTATCATAACCTTGTTCTATCATAAACTTATCAAATTTTAAATACCACTACCTTGGAGCTTGCTTCAGGCCATACAAGCTCTTCTTCAACCTACAAACCAAATTTTCCTTCCCTTTGACCTCATAACCTTGTGGCTATTGCATATAAATCTCTTCCTCCAAATGCCCATGGAGAAAGGTTGTTTTTACATCTAACTATTCAAGATGTAAATATTCTACTGTCACTAGACTTAAAATAGTTCTAAATGAAGTCATTTTAACAATAGGAGAAAATATTTCATCAAAGTCTATACCTTTCTTTTGTGCGAACCCCTTTACAACAAGTCTAGCCTTGTACTGCTTCTTTCCTTCATCTTCTTCCTTCAACCTGTAAACCCATTTATTCTACAATGCCCTTTTTTCTGCAGGCAACTTAACCAGATACCAAGTCTGGTTCTTACCAATGAGTCCATCTCCTCATCCATGCCTTGCTCCCACTTCTTTCTAGTTTCTACCTTCATTGCTTCTCCAAAACATTCTGGTTCACCAAAATCAGTCATCAATAAATAATACAATGAAGGAGAGAATCGTTCACGAGGTCTACTTAGCCTGGTAGATTTTCTTACATTTGTAGTAGTTTTAGGTACCTGTTGTTGCTCTTGATTTTTTGGTGCCTTTGGAACTTCATTTTATTTGATTTCATCAAGCACTGTGTACTCTGTGTTTTCCTTTTCTTCTTTCTTTCCCTGCAACTGATCTTTGTACATGACCTTTTAATTGAATACTACATCTCTACTCCTAATTATTTTGCAATTTGTAAGATCCCATAAACGATAACCAAAATCATCAACCCCGTATCCAATAAAGGTACATTTCTTGGATTTAGCCTCAAGCTTTGTTCTATAGTCTTTATCAATATGGACAAATGCTTCACAACCAAAATTTCTTAGAAATGAGTATTCTACCTGTTTACCTGTCCATGCCTCCTCTGGAATGCCACCATCCAAAGCGCTTGAAGGCCCTCTTTTTATTAAATAAACAACAGTGTTTACAACATCAACCCAAAACTGTTAGGGAAACCTACATGCAATCTTATACACCTTGCATGCTCCATGATCATTCTATTCATCCTTTCCAACACACCATTTTCTTGTGGTGTTCTAGGAACTGTCTTCTCTCTATGAATCTCATTGTCTGAACAGTAACTGTCAAACTTCTTGCTGCAATACTCAACTCCATTATCATATCTGAGACATTTCAACCTTTTTCATGTCTCATTCTCAGCCAAAGATTTCCACTTCTTAAAAGTATCAAATACATCAGATTTATGTCTAATGCATTAAACTCAAGTTTTTCTAGTTGCATCATCAATAAAAGTAACATAATAACGAGATCCACCAAGAGATTGTACCTGAGATGGTCCCCATACATTTGTATGGACAAGCTCTAACTTTTCACTCTTCTTTTGTTTCCCAACCCTGAGAAATCGAACTCTCTTTTGTTTTCCATAAACACAGTTCTCACATAATTCCAAGCTTACCTGCTTCAGATCTAGAAGGAGTTTCCTTGAGTGGAGAATCTGCATCCCCTTCTCACTCATGTGGCCAAGCCTATGATGCCACAATGCCGCACCTGTTTCTATGGAAGCTACAGAGATAGAATAATCAGTATTATGAGGACATAAATATAATGTACCTACCCTATCTTGTTTTGCTATTACCAATGATCCTTTAGTGATCTTCCACCACGTTTCTCCAAACATAAACAAACAACTGCTATCTCCCAACTGCCCTGTTGAGATCAAATTTATTTTCATAGCATGAATGTTCCTTACATCCTTTAGCAGCCATTCACTTCCATTATTTAACTTAATTCGTACCTTACCCTTTCCAACAATTTTACATGGTTCATCATCCCCCAGTAAAACATGTCCAAAATCACCTTGAACATAATCATGAAAGAATTTCCTATGGGGTGTAGCATGACATTAAGCCCCTGAATCTACTCCCAGTAATCTCTAGTATTATCTAATGCAAGAATCAAAGCATTTTCTAACACATCACCTGCTACATTCGCTTCCTGAGTAGTATCTTGCTTCCTCTCACCTTTCTTCTTTGGTGCTCGACAGTCTTTCTTTAGATGTCCTTTCTTACCATAGTTCCAGCACTCTATTTTTCTGAATCTGGACTTGGATCTTCCCTTTTTAGACTTGCTGTGATTTCTTGGGCTCCTTCCTCTATCATTTTGTCTCCCTCTTCTCTCCATGGTAAACGCATTACCTGATGTCTCACCTGTGATTTTTCTTCACATTTTCTCGCTAAGAATAACACCAACAACATCATCAAACTTAAGAGTGTTTGAACTAGGGACATAGTTACTTACATCCATGACCAAGCTATTCCAGCTTTCTGGTAATGAGAACAAGATTAGAAGAGCCCTAACCTTATCATAAAATTTCACTTTTATAGAACTTAACCGAATGGTAAGTGTATTAAACTCATTTAAATGGTCAGCAACAGATCCACCTTTCGACATCTTCATATTAAATAAACGCTTCATTAAAAATACCTTGTTAGAAGCTGAGGGTTTTTCATAGAGCTTACTCAATGCACTCATCACACCCTCTGACTTTTTTTCTTTCAAATAATTGAAGGCCACTGATGAATCCAGGCACAACCGTATTGTTCCCAGTGCCTTTCTGTCAAGAACCTCCCATTCTTCATCCTTCATAGCCATCGACTGTTTTTCTTTTCCACACAACAACAGGTATAGATCCTTCTAGTAAAGATAGTCCTCCATTTACATCTTCCATAACTGATAGTTTTGGCCATTGAATTTCTTGACCCTAAACTTTCCTTCTTATGCCATTCCTCCCGCTCGAACCAGGAACCCTTCTTTCCTGTGAGTTTACCAACCAAATAAACCTTTTGGCTTTGATACCAATTGTTAGAAAATAGGACCGCATAGCAATAACATATATACATTTAAACCAATAAACAAGATGCAAAACACATTAAAACATTACAGAGAGACACAAATATAAGGTGGTTCACCCAAATGATGGGCTATCTCCACAAAGAAATTTCCGGTCCTTTTATTACAGTCCAGAAAGATGAAGGGATACACCCTGCAAAAAAACTATTGCACTTCCTCTTCACGCTCTTACAGTCTCTCTTCCAATAAGATACAATACCATACTCAGTCATTTTACAATGATTTCTTTTATAGGGGAAATACAATGGGAAAATTCTAGGGTTAACCCAATACCATGGGTCCGTAAAATTGTTGGCCAACACATATCCAAAACAAATTTCTTAGGGGAATGAGTGTATAGTACACCTGGGATACAAACAGGACTGAATAATATCTCTGGATCTAGAAGATCAGGCTCTAGAACCAACATTCTAGTACAGGGAGACTCATTTTAGAGCATGCTTCCATACTAACTTTAAAATGAAAAATGCATATAGATTTGCAAAATAAGAACAAATTTATATGAGAATGCATGTTTTCACAGTGAGAAATCATTATCTAAAAAATTCTAGATTACAATGTACTGGAGTTTAAAAATGTCCCTATTTCTGGATTACACGATGGAATATTTTTTAGATTACACCATGTTGATGGGATATTTATAAAATCCAATAGTGTAATATGGAAATTATTATATTTAACTATAAAGTGGATAGAAAATTAATTATAGTTTTCAATTTATTTTGAAAAAAACTTATTAAATCCCAAAAATTAACTTGGATCAATTGTTGTGCCATCTACACTTGAGAGGAAGCTCCATGAATCTCAAATGTCATTTCCCCAGGAAATCTAATTTCTTCAATGGTTATAATTGCTCCACTATTCTTTTGAAAATAACAGATGTTTGCACCATTTGTCCCAATAACAACATCAACATATGATAAAGTAATTTGCATCCATTGAGAAACCTACAAAAGAGATATAGAGTTTAAATAATGCATCAAATTGCAATGTAAAATGAGAAATCCTAGTAGCACCAACATCTCTGTGATACATGTTTAAACCATGGTGGTAGTGATTTTTTGGAGGAAGGTCTGATGGCACATAGTAATTATCATTTTGAGGAGCAAAGGGTGTGTATTTGTAGTTGTTTCCAAAACCACTACCTCCATTGGGTAATGCACTAGCTTGATTATGAATTCATGGATGGTGGGGCTGGTTTTTGTTCATCTGAGATTGATTTTCCTTTGACATATGGATAGGAAATTTTCATTAAAGATAAATATCAACACATTCTTAGTCTACTTAAAAATTGGAAAAATAAACTAGACTAATTGACATTAAAAACTCAACTTTCACCTATAAGATAGACATTTTGCTAAGTATTAGCAATGTAAGAACCTTGCATTCATTTCATAAAAAGAACAAACATTGCAATCAACCAAGACTTTGCTCATGTGAGAAACAACTAGGTCAAGAGCTTTATGTAGATTTGAAAGCTCTCCTTTTATCTCAAGCACCTTGTCATCTACTAAAGAATAATGTGGGATATCCTCTGCACCCATTCCAATGCAATTTGTTGATATCAAATTTGTATCGAGTTAAAATAAAAGAGAGAAAAGATTTATAGGAAAAAAGCATATCAGATTTTTCTTAATCATTAAATCTTCAAATTCTTCTTAGAAACACTAAAAACATTAAATTGTAAAAAAAAACTAGAAAATTTATCCAGTATGTAAATATTTACAAATATACCCAAGTTTTTCCAAATCAATAGGAAATTTCATGAACCAAGGATACTGAAATATAATGAAAATATCACACAATGCTCAAAACAGGCCCAGATCTAGAAACAAGGCCCTTTACTCCCCTTTTATGTACATGTAACTACTCATAAATATGTTTTTAGAAAAAAGTAGGGTTGAAACATGCCCATATCTTCCCAGGACTATTGTTTTATATAGTTTACTACTTCATTTATCCATAGATATGCACCAATTGCTATTAGAAAGAACTAAAATGGGTTTGAAGATTGATTTCAAAACCCAGAAGTTGCCCAGATTGTGCTCAAAATTGGTTATGTGTATGTTTTATTAATTACTTAAGGTGGAATTTCACCCATAATGCTTTCTCATTTATATATGAAGGTCAAATAGGGTTTCAAATTGGATTAACCACCCAAATCAATCCTTAACATGTGGCCACATTCTTCGGTGGAATGTCAATTTGATAGACACTTTGGGTATCCCTACGTCTTCATAATGAAAATGTATCACTTCAGAAGAAATTAGTTGTACATATCCTTTAATTGAATTCATGGTTATGAAAAGGAAAGAAAATATTATTTGTAGAATGGAGGAAATATGAAACCTTGACCCAATCACTTGCATATATAACAAAAATATTTAATGTAGCATTAAAAATAGGAATTGATTGAAGCCAACATGCCTGAACTCCGCCAACTATAATAGATGAACTTGGAATATTTTTTGTGCACATAATTTATTGTTGACATAGATCTGTCGATGGGGGTTCACACTCTGTCAACACCCTTCTTCGATACAACCTCTTCACCTTATGCACTTGTTGATTTCTTCACCTTGCGCACCCGCCTTCCTAGGTGGGATAAACCTGGGGATGTCGTCGACACTAACGCCCTTTCTTCCCATAGAATCCTCTCCTCTAGTGGTCAATGGTATAGCCTAGGATTCTTCTTTGAATTATTCTCTTATATAACTTCTTGTGGTTCGCTTCTTGATAGTGCACATGGTGAAGAAGTCGACAAGGGTTGGATTGGTCATGATTTTGTACTTTTTGGTCCGAGTCAGTTAGGTAGTTGGTCATAAGTTGGCCATTTTGTAAAGGAACAAGCCTATATTAAGAGTTATAAATGTAGTAGGAAGACATCATAATATTATCATTATTTTGGAGAGATAATCATTCGGTTATCTATTTGGCATCTTTGTATCTACTATTTTGGTATGAGGTTGTCAACCTGAAGATTTGTTTTGGAAAGATGTTTTGACCTGCACAAGTAATATTGCATTGGAGGATCTTGATGTAAAATATGTGTCTTGGTATATGATATTATGTTTTGTTGTTTTATGGTTTAAATTATGCGATTTGGGTAAATTCCATGAGATGATTTATGCTTATGAATGATGAGATGTATGTGTATGATGAATGTCTCTATACTTGTCGATCTCTTTGAGGAATGAATAAGACAATGGGTTTACGGATTTGATGCAATTGGTTTATAATGAGACTGAATATGAATGATTGATGTTCAACCATCTCCTGGATCTCTGGTTAACACTGTGAAAAAGAGAAAATAAGTGCACAAGTCCTTCTCTTTACTGTGAAAACCTGGTTCCCACAGCCCTCCCTCAAGCATCTTGAGTGAGACTGCATCTACTTCATAGGTGTTGCTAGATAGGGTAAAACCTATCCGGGTCTATTTTTAGGGAGTCACATTGAAGAAGGTTGTTGATATAGTGTGAATCCCCATCGACAAATCTATTTCAAATATATTTGATGATTCACCAAGTCTTTCCATTTTCTAGGCCAACCATGTCTTTTCTAAGTTCAACTCAACCAACGATGATACCACACATACTCTCAATTAACCCTATAAGAGACTAGTCAATTGAATAGAGAAAAAGTATGCAAAATGAAGTGAAAGTCCTTTTGATACCGAATCTACCACAAAAATTTTGTCAACCTCTTTATGACAACATTTCCATCAAATTTTTACAGTGCAACATTCCTATTTTGCATAAAAGGCAATTTAAATAGAATACAAGTCAAACAAAAACCACCTTTACTTTTGAGATTTGAATAAATAGTCAAAGAACAGCACAAAATATATAGAACGATAATTGCATTAATTTTTTGTTTTATAATTTATAAAATCCCTTTAATGATCTTAAAACAAAAATATAATATCTTCTAGATATTTGACAATGGATTTATTGTGGGTTTGAATTTCTATACATGTAGTTTTAATTTCAGAGTTTAATTGTGCAAATTTTTCATAATTGTTGTTTCCAACAGAGTTTTCTCCAACAATTAAAACTTGAAGAACTCATTAACATGAAAAATTGATACACACATCCCTCTGCATGGACTCATGTGAATAATTCTTGATTTTTATGTTTCCTTTGTATCAACGATCATAAGAAATTGTTGGAATTAAAGGGAAAGTTGGAATTCGGAGAATTGATGTCCAACATGACATGAATGGGTGGTGATATGACATAATTTACTATCCCTTAATAGCTAATTTAGATAAAACTCGATAAGGTGTAATAAAAGTTGGAAAATCCAAACTATCTCTAAAACTCAGACTGCAATTTATGAAGGGAAGCTAAGAACAACTCTCATACACAAAAAAAATTATATCTTACACATGGATTAACTTAAAGAAATTGGCAGTTTATTGGGCATAAATAACAAGGCCCTTTACTCCCTTTTATTTACATGTAACTACTCATAAATTTGTTTGATGAAACAAACAGGGTTAAAACATGCCCAAATCTTTCGAGGACTATTGTTTTATATAGTATAATAATCCATTTATGATAGGTATGCCCCAAATGATATTAGAAAGAACTAAAGTGGGTTTGAAGATTGATTTCAAAACCCAGAAGTTTCCCATATTGTGCTCAAAATTGGTTATGAGCCTGTTTTACTACCGATTTCATGTGGAATTTCACCCATAATGCTTTCTTATTTCTATATGAAGGTCAAACAAGGTTTCAAATTGGATCAACCACCCAAAATGATCCTTAACCATGCCCAAACATGCCTCGAAACAACCCATATTTTCCTCTCGTGCTGATTAGGATGCTCACTGCAGTTGTTTATTGCTAACCCAATACTCTTATGAAGTACCTAGATTACGATAATTATACTTGTTAGTGTTGATTTGAGGTGTGAATGTACCCAAATTTGCCAAAAATTGAAAGTTTTAGGGCTATTTATGATGTATGAAAAATTCATAGGTTCATTTTTATCCTTAGACCAACAAGTCAAGCCCTAATGGAACCCAAAAATGTTGTATAGGTCAAAAAGGATATTCAAACACCTATCTAATCCTATATTTCACAAGAGACAAAAATTCAACCCTAAGATTGTCACAAGAAATACTGAAATTAATACTTAAATCCACCGATGTTTCAAAAGAAGTTATGGGTTATTTACATAGGGGTTTTCTTCCTTGGCTAGTTTATATTTGTAGAAGATAGCTCGAGCATCTCATGCTAGTAACCCATATGAACAACACCATTAATATTCCAAGTCAACCATGGATGTGTGAATATCCTTAAACCAAGAATTCCCAAGACTATCATCAATCACTAGGGCGTCATCATGGATTGAAGAAAGAACACACAAACACTGTAGTCAACCAAGTTATGAGCATATCAACTGTTCTAAAAATGTATGTAATGAACCATTTGACCCTATATAATTGTTCCTTGTATAAATCTAAAGCAAGAAATTAACTAATGGAATCATGTATGTGCCCTATAGCAACACGTCTATATAAAAATGCTGCTCATTCCAAAGCAAACTAGAAATACACCTAGCTCCATATACAATTGATGGTTCACACATATCGAGGTATGGATTGGTTGTACCTATGTATGGATATATTTTCATTACTGTCCTATGAGGAACGAGAACTACCTTTCAAGCAAACAAGCTAAAAATATAAAACTCCTTTGCAAGGAAGGTGTTCTTCACCATCCTTAGTCTCTCCCTCATCATTTCAATATTCCCCTATTCTAGGGTCTTAGTCAAAACATCTCCCACTAGCAAATTTGAAGGAACATACTCAAGAGCTACTGCTCCTTTATTAACTTAAAGTTTATGGAAATGGTACCGAGTATCAATTCTTGGTACAATTGTAAATATATGATTAGTCTTTTTTTTTTTTTTCTGAACTTGCAAAGCCAGATATCCTCCCAACTAGTGGAAGGACTATCATGTACTATTCCTTTGTTGAACTCAATGTCATTGCTACTTTCTTTCAGTTGAACCAATATATCAGATCTTACACCAAGTTGAAACAAAACCCTAAAGTGCTCTTACTAACACTAGCATGACCTAGCCTATTTGAATCCATAAGGCCATGCAACATCAACATTCCATGCCCAACATACCTCAACCCATAATGAAATGTTCATTTCAAGTAGTGAAACAATAGTTTTCTTTGGATGAACCATGAGATGGTTCAATGCATTTACTGTAGAGTAAATATTAGGTTGGGTATTCACTATATATGTGAGGGAATGTATAAACTACTTGTACACTAAATGATCCACTGAATCTAAATCATAATTCATATTCAACTTTATGCTTAGAACCATGGGAGTAGCTAGGTGCACGTTGTTTGTCATTTGAAATTTCTTTAGAATCTTTACTATGTACTTCCATTGACCAAGAAATATCTTACTTGCACTACATGGACTACAGATTAATATCCCATGTTCAAAAAAATAGAAAGAAATTCAAGCATTCCTTTCTTGGTAGCAATATTACACCTCTAAATTGAGAATCCAAGTTTCCAAGGAGGTTTTGGGTGCTCAAGGGATAAGTCAAGGTAGTTTACTTGCAAAAGATTGTGAAGTAGAAATAAGGGGTGTACAAAACCTAGGTCTATGAATGTTGATGAGGTGGTTTTTGGTGGGAACTTGAAGTGTATAGTTTAGGATAAAAAGAGTTTATTCACAAGGAAATAAGCTCAAGAGAAATAGCGATAAAAGGTGAATATGAAAGGGTTCAAAATAAGGTCAAGTTAGATAAGGGTATGGTTGTAAAGGAAAGGAAGAAAGGTTACACATGATTAAATATCCTAAACTTTAAGAGGAATTTGGTTATGTGAAAATATGTCACAATGAACCAAATGAATGATATGAGAAGCAAAATGATAACTGGTTGATTTTATGGCCTTGTAATTTTTCCAAACAAGTCAATGAAACCATTAACCAACTTCTAACTAATTGTACCCATGCTAGCAAACTCTACAATAAATGAATAGTTTTACACATTGTAGAAGAGGTTAGTAAGGCCACAAAATTAGTGAATTCCTAGAGGTTTGGATAAAAAATAAAGATTAGAAATATTTCCATTCCCTTCCATTGGTAGTGATTTGGGGAAATTGTCTCAACAAAAAATTTGATATCATTCACTCCTCTTTTATGTACATGTAACTACTCAGGAATTTGTTTGAAGTAAAAAACTGGGATAAAACATGTCTATATCTTCCCAATACTATTGTTTTATATAGTTTACTTCTTCATTTTGGCATAGGAATGCCCCAAATTCTACTAGAAATAACTAAAATGGGTTTGAAGATTGATTTCAAAACCCAGAAGTTTCCCAGATTGTGCTTAAAACTGGTTATGAGCATGTTTTACAACTAATTTACGGTGGAATTTCACACATAATTCTTTATCATTTCTATATGAAGGTCAAACAGGGTTGCAAATTGGATTAACCACCTAAAACAGTTCTTTAATAAATTGAGCACATAGATCTGTGGACAAACACACAACTCACATGATAGATAACACAATTTACTCAGTTATTGAAGAATGAAATAGTGCAAAATGGCTTGCAGCTATGAATGCTTTTCATTAATCAAAGAGTAATTAGATAATAATTACAATGAATTACAATGGCTTTAATATCCACAATCCACATGAGGAAATTTGAATTGATTAGACTCTACTTGACTGTAGGTAACTAAGACCTTGTCTAAATCACTATCAGAGGACTCAAAAGTTAACTGACCTTGTCTAAACCATAATCAGAGTTCATCAGAGTTCTAAAACACAACTCAAGTGTTACATTCAGTGTTGACTAAGGATAATTGACTGTGGTAGGTGAGAAATGAGCCCCTCTTGAGTGTATTCAAGTAAACCTAGCACTAAATGAATGTAGAGGACTATAATTGAATGTAACTGACTCCTAACTTAGCTTAACTAGCCATCAACTGAACTAAACTGAACTTACCTTGGTTGGTTTCGACACTCCCTATGGCTCCTAAATTGTAGGGATTGGTCTAGGAGGCTCCTAAATTGATGCAATAAAGTGAAATTAGTCGCACTAGGCCTCAATTAGTGTTCCCCACACTTTAGTAACTGAAACATGTGCCCCAATTAGGTCAAGTGGACCCAGTGGTGCTAGTGACTAAAAATAGACTAGATGGACTCCTGATTTAGATATGACTCCTAATTTAGACATTTGACAAAATTGGACAAGGGAGGATTAATAATCCTAACACCTCCCCTAAATGCTAACTTGGAAAATATGTGGGCCCTAGTAACTAATACCATAGGTCACCCATTACATCAATTAAAGTAAAGTAACTGCTCAAAAACAAGGTGCTGGGGAAAAACCACATGGGAAAAAAATCCCCACCTCTAATTAAGCAGGTAGAATCAGGATCAATCTGGTTCTTCTGTGCATAGTTATCCTAAGGCCTGGCATGTGAACCTCTCCATAATTATGGTTGGAAGAATCTTCCTCTTTGTAAGAAGAATGATATGCTCAACTAAATTAGAAATATAGACAGTTGCTGGATGAAGACTGGACCCATGTAGAGCAACTAAAGTCAACTGATAAGTGGGAAAATGTTCTTGACGATGTGAGGAACACTCAAGAAACTGATATGTTGCATCCATTAAAATAAAACCATGAGTAGTAAGAACATCCCCAAGTGTTAGGAGCAAGTTTCTAGGTAGATGCAGCATTCCTCTTTACCAGTTCTATGAGGAGATGAGCATGTGATCAATGGTAAAGAAGCACTGGGACTGTTGAGAGAGAATTATTGAGCTCCATAGGCTGATATAGCTTCTGAAATATCTAATGAATCACATAATAAAATATCAGCAACCTCGTATGAGGAAACTAACACCAAATCCCCATCGACAGTTTTCAAGATAAAGTGCGGCACTTGATTTTTCACACCAGAATTGGTGAGAGAAGCTACAAGCATGACTAAAATATCTTGGATTTTGAAATATGAACCAAATAATATTATATCAGAAATTAAATCAGATCTAAATAGGTTCAAAACAGATCTAAAACTGTGAAATGAAATCAAATCCCCAGCAACAGTTTTGTAGGAGACTTGCGGTACTTGTTTCTTCACACTGTTGATGAGAACAGCTACAAGCAGTACTGATAGATTATGAATTTGATATATTAAACCAAGAAATATCATATCAGATCTAAATAATATCATATAATATCCAATAAGGTTAATATCAGGTTCAAATAAATGGTTAACCAAGACGGTGGATGCACATCTTTCTTCTTCTTCAAAATTCTGAATTTTGGTGCATGCAATCCTGCAGAAATTTGCTGGAAAATCTAGATCATGGGGAGTGAATGGATCACTCTAGTAATCTGATATTTCTTCCAAAATATCCAAGGTATCACATATTTTCACACCAGCAGCAACATTAGAAGGAGAAAAATCAAATTTCTCTTCACTTTCGGAAGCAATTACTTGTAAATTTTGCACAGAATTCAAAGGAAAATCACCGGTGAATGTTTGCATGGAAGTGTAGCAGTATTTTTCTTCAATATCATAGATTCGGGTGTCTTCTTTTGTTTCATCAATATGATGATAGGAGATATCAGATATCTCATGAAATTCTGGAGCATCAGGAGAAGAAGTCACTGCATGGAGACTGTCTTCAATTCGAATTGACTTTGTAGAAGCTTCTGCTTCTTCTTCATCTTGAACAACTTCATCAAAGAGAGTGGAGGTCGATATGTTTGGATCAAGGATGCTTATGGTGCTGGATGTGCTCTCCAAAGTGCTATTATGATCCTCATCAATCATTCCAAAGGTTTTGTCCAATCTTGTCCAGAGTTCCTATGGATCTTTAAGAGATCTACTGAGGTAGCGCAAGCTAGGAGAAAGAGCCAGTTTCATTATTCCAAAAGCTGCATCACATGCATTTAGCCAGTCATTCTCACTCTCAAAATATTCTCTATCGAATCCATCAGACACCCAATAGAGATCTTGTCTATTCAAAAATACAATCATATTCACCTTCCATTCAAAATAGTCTGAAGATCGGGTGAGAACAGGAATTGATGAATTCATTTTGAAGTTGTACCTGCAAAACAAAAAAAGGGCACCGTAAGGTCGGACATCCTGCACTTTTGGAATTTTCTTCACACCCAGCTTAGTTAATCAAGCAAGCTTGATCAACAATTCCTTTTCTTGGGGTATTAAGTGGTAAATTCTCCCCTTCTAGTGCAGTGCTGGAAAGAGAAATTTTGCTCAAAAAATGATCCAGTGGAGATCTGAGGAGCAGGGATAATTTTAGGGGCGAATTTTATCCCAATGGGCTATTTTTCCATGTTTTTCTCCCAAAAAGGATTCGCCATTTTGCATTTTTTGAAGACCCGTTTCGCCCAATTTTGATGGGGTAAAATTTTTTCACCCTAAAAATCACTAAAGTATTATATAAACAATATAAAATCCTTGGAATTTAAAATATTTTTTGAAAATATCGCCAATCATTTTATAGTTGGTTTTTTAAGAATTGGTAACATTCGCCAACATTTATACACTTTTAAATAAGTATGGTTCCTTAAAATCATCCCTGCTGAGGAGGAGAAGTGCCTTGTCCACCAAGGATCTGATACCATATTAAATTGAGCACATATATCTATGGACAAACACAAAACTCACATGATAGATCACACAATTTACTCAGTTATTGAAGAATGAAACAGTTCAAAAATGGCTTGCAAATGTGAATGCTTTTCATTTATCAAAGAGTAATTAGATAATAATTACAATGAAGTACAATGGATTTAATAGCCACAAGCAATTCGAATCCACATGAGGAAATTCAAATTGATTAGACTCTACTTGACTGTAGGTAACTAAGACCTTGTCTAAATCACTATCAGAGGACTCAATAGTTAACTAACCTTGTCTAAACCATAATTGGAGTTCATCGGAGTTCTAAAACACAACTCAAGTGTTATATTCAGTGTTGACTAAGGCTAACTAACTGTGGTAGGTGACAAATGCACCCCTCCTAAGTGCAGTCAAGTAAACCTAGCGCTAACTGAATGTAGAGGACTAGAATTGAATGTAACTAACTTCTAACTTAGTTTAACTAGTCATCAATTGAACTGAACTGACCTTGGTTGGTTTTGACACTCCCAGTGGCTCCTAAATTGTAGGGATTGGTCTAGGAGGCTCAAATTGATGCAATCAAGTGCAATCAATGGCAATAGGCCTCAATTAGTGTTCTCCACACTTTAATAACTAAAACATGTTCCCCAATTAGGTCAAGTGGACCCAGTGGTGCTAGTGACTAAAAATAGAATCGATGGACTCTCGATTTAGAAATATGACCAAATTAGACAAGGGAGGATTAGTAATCCTAACATCCTTAACCATGCCCAAAAGTGCCTCAAAACAATGCATATTTCCCCTCACACTGATTAGGATGCTCATTGTTGTTGTTTATTTCTACCTCAATATAGGCCTGAAGTACCCATATTACGATAATGATACTTGTTAGTGTTGATTCAAGGTCTGAATGTACCTAAATTTTCCCAAAATTGAAATTTTTAGGGCTATTTAACATATATGAACAATGCATAGGTTCATTTTTATCCTTAAAACAACATGCTAAGCCCTAATAAAACCACAAAATGTTGTATAGGTCAAAAAGGATATTCAAAAACCAATGTAATCCTATATTTCACCAGATCCACAAATTCATCCCTAATACTGTTGCATGAAATGTTGAAATTAATGCTTAAATCCTCCCATTTTTCAAAAGAACTTATGGGTTATTTACATATGGGTTTTCTTTCTTGGCTAGTTCATATTTGTAGAAGATAGCTTGAGCATATCATGCTAGTAATCGAGAGGAACAATACCCTTAATATTCTAATTCAACCATGGATGTGTGAAGATCCTTCAACCAAGAATGTCCAAGAGTATCATCAATCACCAGGGCATCATCATGGCTTGAGGTAAGAACCAACAAAATCTATAGTCAACCAAAGTATGAAAATATCACCCATTCTAAAAATGTGATGTAATGAACGATTTGAACCTAAATAATTGTTCCTTGTATAAACCTAAAACAAGAAATTAAATAATGGAAGCATGTATGTGCCCTATACCAACATTTCTACATAAAAACACTACTCATCCCAAAGAAAACTAGAGGTACACCTAGCTCCATCTACAATCGATGGTGCACACATCTCGAGGTATGGATTGGTTATACATATCTATGGATATATCATTTGTCACGTCCCCAACCCTCTGAACGATGAATAGGACGTGACTGAACATGTTAACTCAGCACCCGAGAAAAACCATTCCCCATGAACATAAGCATGAAGGTAATATAAAATGCATGCTAGTAAAATCTTATACAGATGAAAGATGCAATATACATATGCAGATATCTAATTCACGTAAGCATACAGTGGAAGAAAATACATGTCATCATACATTCACAACATATAATAACTCATCATGTTCATTCATAAAATATTACAGTTGCAAGGACTTAAGCACTGTTAGTTTTTCAACATTAAGCTAGCATTATGTTAGGATCTTTATTGAGAGAACAACAAGTACAGCAATCAAACACAAGAGACAATGAACATAGTGTTTTTCATTGGGGAAACCATAAATGGAGAAAACCCCACAACTTCCTCAGATATAGAATCAACACAAGATGTAAAACCCCAAAATAGTAAGAGGCACTCCCGACAACAGTAATCTTCTTCTTGTCTAGCCCCAGTATCTTCTCCTTCCTCAACTATGCGCTACACTTGAGTGTGTGAGTGATGTGTTCTAAATAGAGACCCCATCTCTCTATTTATACTAATCCTGACATGACTAAAACCCTACTAGGGCTGACCTCTACTAGGAGAGTCTAATAACCCTAGTGCCCCAGAACTGCATGGACTTTAACCCTTAGACAATCAAAGGGTTACCCACGATGACTTGAAATGACTTGTTTACATTATTGATTCTCCCGATCGAGACATCAGGGCATGACAACATGACTCAATTACATAACAGATACATCCTGGAATAAACATCGGGTTACAATACATAAGATACATAGATGAATACATTCTAAAGTTACAAATACATCAACACTCCCTCTTAACTAGGAAGGTATTCTTTCGACACAATTTTCAGCATTGGTCTTCTTCTCTGTATCACTGGATCATCTTGTCATCTACATCTCGAGTCTTTTGAGTCTTCAAGTCATCTTCATCTTCAAGTCATCTTCATCCTTCGATTCTAGGTCGTCTCTCGATCTAGATCATCATCACTAGATTTGGATAATCTCTCGATGGGACATCATCACTGGATCTAGATCATCTCTCGATCTGGATCAACATCACTATATCTAGATCATCTCTCGATCTGGATCAACATCACTATATCTAGATCATCACTCGATCTGGATCATCTCTCGATGGGACATCATCACTGGATCTAGAGCATCTCTCGATCTGGATCATCACTACTGGATCTGGATCATCACTCGATCTGGATCTCTCGGAGCCATCATAATTGGATCTGGATCATAGATTGATCTGTAGCTCATCTGGTCATCATCATGTGTGCTATATTGTCATAGGAAGTTCTATAGAGCCAGCCTTCTTTCATGCTGGTTGTAGGCCTCGCCATTAGGTAGGTCTTCGCCCAGCACTTACATCTGACCTACTCGTCAGAAAGGCATGGCCATCACTCACATTTGATCATGTAGTAAACTACAATCACATCAGAAAGGCCCAGCACTCACATTCACTAGCATGATAGGACATCACATCACTAACATCTATGAAAAGGCTTCAGCACTTATATCTGACATGGAAGGAAACAAGTCCTCCACCCTCGCTAGAAAGGCTTACACTCACATCTAACCTGGAAGGAATTGAATCCTCTCACCATGTCAGAATGGCCCCCAGTCCCAGACTAAGCTACCTGGTAATGGACCAGGTGCCTCCATTCTCCTGGAGAATAGCAGTTTCCCTTATATTTGACCTAGTAGGAAATAAGTCCTACACCCTTGCCAAAATGGCCTGCACTCACATATGACATGGAAGGAACTGAATCCTCTCACCATGACAGAATGGCCCCCTGTCCCAGAATGAGATACCTGGTAACGGACTAGGTTCCTCCACTCTCCTAGAGAGTGGCAATTGCCCTTACATCTGTCCTACTCGACAGAATGGCCAGCACTCATATTTGACATGGAAGGAACTGAATCCTCTCACCATGACAGAATGGCTCAGCCCTTACATTTGACCTACTCATCAGAATGGCTTTTGATCTTAGCACTCATATCTGACATGGAAGGAACTAAATCCTCTTACCATGACAGAATGGCTCAGCCCTTACATCTAACCTACTCGTCAGAATGGATCTGGGACTCATCACTTTCCCTTGGAGGAAACCTCGATCTAGAGAACACCAAGCTTCTCCTTGAAGTACTCAAACTTCACTCTGGCCAATGGCTTCATCAACACATCAGCTATCTATTCCTCCATCGCAACATACTGGAGCTTCACTGATCCTCTCTACACCGTATCCCTGATATAGTGATACTTGATATCAATGTGCTTCGACTTGTCATGGAACACTAGATTCTCTGACAACTTTACACAACTCTAGTTGTCACAATGTATACAAGTAGCATCCATCTAGAGATCAAATAAATAAGACAGTAGCTTCCACAGCCATACTGCCTCACAACTAGCTGAACAAGCTGCGACATACTCTGCTTCAGCTATACTCAGTGCCACACAGGATTGCTTCCTACTCAACCAGGAGATCATACCTGATCCTATACTAAAGCAACACCCTGAAGTGCTCTTCCTATCGATGGCACTGCCTGCCCAATCTGAATCAACATAACCCTCTAGGTTAATCTTCTGATTCACATCGTACTTGAGCCCATAATCAACTGTACCCCTCAGGTACCCCAGAATACGATTTGCAACAATCAATTGAATATTTCTTGGATTTGTCAAGAATTGGCTCAAGGTGTTCACAGCAAAGAAAATGTCTAGTCTTGTGTTTGTCAGGTACATCAATGATCCAATAATTTGACGATACATCGTAGCATCAACCAACTCTGATGAAGCATCACTCAATAGCTTTAGGTTCGATGCCATAGGTGGCCATAGTCTTGCAGTCCATCATCCCAAACCTCTTTAGGATATCTATTGCATACTTCCCTTGTCCAAGGAAGATTCCACCTGCACTCTGCCACACCTCCATACCTAGAAAATAATGCATCATACCCAAGTCCTTCATCTTGAACTTGGAAACAAGATTTCTCTTCATATCAATAATCAACCCATCCATACCTATCACAAATAAGTTCACCTACATATAGTAGAAGCATCACTGGGTTTCCATCTTCAACCTTGTAGTAAAGGTTGGAATCTGCTTTACTCTTGGTAAATCCCAAACTAGATAGAAAGCTATCAATTATGCCGTACCATGTCCTGGGTTCCTGTTTCAAACCGTACAGGGATTTCTTCAATATGCATACATGAGACTCCCTGTCATGTGTCTCAAAGCCAAGTGGCTGTTCTACATACACTTCCTCTTCCACTACACCATTTAAGAAAGCAGTCTTGACTTCCATCTAGTGTATCTTCCATTTCATCACTGTAGCCAGAGTAAGTACTTATCTGATGGAAGTGTATCTGGCTATAGGTGCAAAGTTTTCTTCATAGTCTATTCCCTCTTTCTGAGAGAAACCCTGAGCTACAAATCTTGCCTTATAATTTTCAATGCTACCGTCTGGAGCATGTTTGATCTTGTAGATCCATTTGGAAGTTACAACTGACTTCCCGTTTGGTCTTGCGACAACATCCCAAACATCATTCTTCATGATCGATTGGTACTCTTCGATCATAGCATCCTTCCATTCTTTCCATTCTGCTACTTCTCCATAGCTGGAAGGTTCTTTATCAATGAAATCACATAGTAAAGCTACATCCTGGAATAGGATCTGGTCCTCTTTCTTTCTCTGTGATTCTCTTCTAGAGCCCCATATCTTTCCACACCTTGGATAAGTTCTTGTACCCAAGCAGGTTTCCTCTTATGAGGATTCTTCTCCAGAGGTGGATCTAC
The DNA here is from genome assembly GCA_001517045.1 of Pseudotsuga menziesii. NCBI lineage: Eukaryota > Viridiplantae > Streptophyta > Pinopsida > Pinales > Pinaceae > Pseudotsuga > Pseudotsuga menziesii. The sequence goes on from LPNX010487204.1 coordinate 719,839, forward strand.
AGGTCTTTGTGGTTCTTCAAATTCTTGATCTTCTTCTAGAGTTTCTTCATTTATGGTTGTATCATGAATTTTGGGTGCTTCTTCTTTTTCAGGTTCTTCAGTAGGTCTCTTTTTGTATTTGTTGTAAGCTGTGTCTTCATCAAATGTCACATCCCTACTGATGTCAATCTTCTTCTATCCTAGGAAATATATTCTGTAAGCCTTCGAGCTTTCAGAGTATCCCACAAATATACCCTTCTTTCCTGAAGGATATAATTTAGTCCTCTTCTCTTTTGGAATGTGGATGTACACAGGATAGCCAAATATTCTGAGATGTTTGACTTCCAGTTTCTTGCCAGAGAAGACTTCTTCAGGAGTCTTGTTCTTGAGTACTCTATGTGGAGTACAGTTTTGTACATACACCACTATTCTGGTAGCTTCTGCCCAAAGATGCATAGGAAGGTCTTGATCATGAAGCATTTCCTTTGCATCTTCCATGGTAGTTATATTCTTCCGTTCCACAATCCCATTATGTTGTGGATTATTAGGAGTGGACAACTCCCTCTTAATCCCTGATTCTTTGCATAGCTCTTTCAACTCATTTGAAGTGAATTCTCTGCCATTATCTGATCGAATGGTCTTGATATTATTTTCAATATCGTTCTCGATCAAGTATTTTAATTCCTTGAACTTGATGAATACTTCGTCTTTATTCTTCATGAAGTAAACCCATGTCTTCATAGAAAATTCATTAATAAAAGAAACATAATATGCATACCCGCTTAGAGAGTTTGATGACACAGGACCGCATTAATCGGAGTGGATCATTTCCAAGATTCCTTTTGCTTTGCTTTCACTGATTGGAAATGTCTTCTTTGTATTCTTTCCTTTCACACATCCTTTGCATACCCCATCATGTTTTGCTTGGATTTCTGGAAGACCTTCAACAGCTTTGCTTGCAATAGGTAGTGCTCTATAATGCACATGTGCAAGCCTTCTATTCCAAAGTTCACTTGGATCTACTGTGTCATGTACCAAGGCTTGTTCTAGATGGTCCTTTAATTTGTACAATCCTCCTTCTTGTTCTCCAATCACTACTGCATCATCGATAGTCTTTCCTTTTGGCCACATGATGACTTGACCATCTATGAATGCAACCCACGTTCCTTTTACATCTAATGCTGATATGGAGAGAAGGTTCTTATTGAGTCCTGGCACAAACAATACTTCTTTCATTGTTAGATATTTTCTAGAGTCTAATTTATAGGAAGATTCCCCACTACCTTTTATTGGATATTGGTAGTCATCTCCTAGCTTTATCTTGTGAGGTGATTCATGTTCTGACAATCTCACAAAGGATTCCTTGAATCCAGTCATATGTTTGGAAGCCCTACTATCTATGTTTGGAATCCCCCCAGTCTCACAAAGGATTCCTTGAATCCTTCTTGGTTTGACTCTCATATCGCTTGCATTGCAGCCTCAAAGGAGTCAGTGAACGTTGTGATGAGCCACTATAGTTGGTCCTCCATCCCTGACCGGGTACCGTTACCCATGTCGTATTCTTCATGCCATTTCGTTCATGTTTCCTCCTACATGCGCTGTGCTTCGACCTCAGGGTCCATCGACGATTCATTGTCATAGTCATGAACACTTAGCTCCTTCTAGATTGGCTCGTCCAGGGCATCAGTTAGTGGCTCCTTACAGATTTCCTCTTGACTCATGGGTTTGCTCCATTCAGCCAGCCACTCCTAGAAAAAAACATCCAATTCTTCATCAGTGACTTTGTAGGCCATAGGTAGCCACTGATTGTCGAGGTCCTGCCGCGCCTAGATATATATGGAGTGAGGCCCGATAACAAACTGAATGAACCATTGATACTTGGATGCTGCGTAATTAGATAAGAAGGGAAATTTGATAGCTGTGGCTTGCAGTGCTTCCCAATAGACCCAAAAATGGATTGCACAATCCATCTATCAACTGGGTTCTTTAACCCACCACAATTTCTGATAACGTACGCCTCGGCACACATTCCCCGCATCGACTACCATTGGCTCATAATATTCTAGTTCCATCCATGAAACAAGTGCAATGAGAATTAACAACCAACTGTAGGAAAATGGCCACCTAACCTGAGCAGTGAGAGAATCGTCGAACAACTGGTTGAGCAGAAACAAGGACCAGTTCATTTGCATTCCTTCTACGCATCTTTGTGCATAGGTGACCACACCCGAGTTGCACTGGACTGATCAATTCCCCTAGAAAATATTTCTCGCCAAAATGTGTGCCCTGATACACACTGCCTATGAATTAATGATGTCGATACGATAGGCACAGCCGTCATGCTGCAAGACAAATCTCTCCTTCAGCTACTTGGCGAGCTTCTTGTCAGTATCCTGCCCATGGATATACTGCGTCGGATCTTCCCTAACCTTCACACAAGCTTGTAATGTTTGCAATTAAGTCTACTGTGAAAGGAATATTCTCATTCATCCAGAGCATCCCACCATGGAAGTAGGCCAAGATATTTTTAATGCATGCATGAGCTTTGTTCAGTTGCCCAAAGTGAGGCATATTAATGAGCCCCAACAATCCATATTTATTCAACCCGCTCGCCCATGTTTGAGGAATCCTCTGAATCGATGCACTATTCCTTGTCAAAATTGATTCATAGGGCTCATCCCAGGCATATTTGAGCAACAAAAAATCATGGTCTTCAAACTTTAGCCTGATCAAGGAAGGGATGATATCTATCAAGCAAGTCATCCCTTTTGGAAGTGATGACAATTTGGGTGGATACTTCTAATTCTTCCTGGGCTACCTCGGCTTCACTCCTGGACATGTTGGAGTGAGATATCCTAGAATATCATTGACAAAGACACCCCTGGACACTGTAGAATCTATAGCTCCTAAGCTAGACGGCCTGGTATTTTCCATCCCCTCTCCTTGCACTTTAGCCAAAGTGCAGGTGTGCTTCTTCTGCAGTGGCGTGGAACTGGGCTTCTAAGCTTGCCTCTTTCTTTTGGGGATCGATGAAGAACCTACCAGCATGCTCATAAATTCTTCCTCAATGGTCATGGGTCGAATGGGGGATTTCTATTCATTGGAAATCTCAATTGCATCGAGGTTGCTCAACATGCCGCACTCCCAAAACCTTACTATGCACCCAATGACTCTGCACCTCTACTCCTCAACTCACACTCAATACTCTTCAACTATACTCAGATCAACACTTTTCTCACTCAAATGAACTACTCTAAACAATGCCTTCCTCCCATGTCCCGCACATTTTTTATAGCCACTTCCCAATTAGAAACCATCATTACCAAATCAACCATGTCCATCATGACCAAATCCAGCAGTAATGACACCAAATCCATTGGTAATCTCACCCTACTAATGGTCGGATCAGCCATTAATGTGCGTCGCTTCAACAAGTGCCGCCAGCTAATTGTTTTAACTACCTGCATTTATTGCTGATTTGACCAACCCACAAACTTGCGCCTGTTGTAGTTGGTCTCCCTTCTGTCGCTACTAACTCCTATCCTTGCACAACCTCTTCCCCAAGGATAGGACCCGACATTACTGCTAGAAATTAGGGCTTTTCATAGAAGAGGAATTTTTTAGTGAGCCTAGGCCTAGATTGATCTCCTCCCCAAAATTGAAGTTAGGGATAAATTTCAAGGCATTTGGCTGGACAGAACTTCAGAAAAGCAAAATCCTAATCTGCTCCTGAAGTAGCTTTGTAGGATTTCAGCTCAAGTTTTAGATCTGACATCTTGACCTGGTAAGATCTAAGATCTTTTGTATTTCCATTTGAGGTTCTCAGTTAATATGTCTCATCATACCAAGCTTGATGAAAAGCTTGTGGGAGCTGATAAATTCCGAGCCTGGAAGTATAGGATCTCCCTAGTCCTGGAAAAGAATGAATTAGACTCCTACATTCATGAGGAGGTTCCAGTTCTAGAGGGAGATGAGGCCAAGGACTTACATAAGAAGAGAATGGTTATGGAAAATAGGATCATTGTTGATTCTATCAAGGATCACCTTATCCCACAGGTGTCCTGTCTCAAGACACCTAAAGCTATGTTTGATGCCCTAACCAAATTGTTTGAAGGGAAGAACATAAACCAGAAGATGACTCTGAGGAATCAACTGAATAATGTGAAGATTCAAAATGCAAAGACTATCGAGTCTTAGTTCACAAGGGTTTCTCAGATCAAGGAACAATTAGAAGCTGTTGATGAAGAAGTGGAAAATGCAAAGATTGTGATTACTACTTTGAATGGCCTTCCTAGGTCATGGGATTCTTTCATCCAAGGAATCTATGCCAAAAAGAAGTTAGTCAAATTCAGCAAACTATGGGAATAATGTTCTCAAGAAGAAGCTCGGATAGCAGCTCAAGAAGAGAAGATGGGAAGTGAAGATCCTCATTACTCCAAAGGTAAGGATCCTCATCATAGAGATAACATTAGAAAGGACCTATCTAAAATAAGATGTTATACATGTGATGAAAAAGGACACTATGCAAAAGACTTTCCTAATAATAGGGTTCACTCTCATAAGAATAAGGGGAACAAAAGAAGACATCATGCTCATGCTGCAGAGGATGATGAACCATACAAGAAGAGATCCAGATATGAAAGTGAAGATTCTTCAAGCGAGGATGAATATGTTTTAATTTTCGCTCTCACAGGTAACATTACTCATGGAAGTGATGATTGGCTTATAGACAGTAGGGCTTCCAAACCTATGGCTAGATTCAAGGAATCCTTTGTGAGACTGTCAGAACATGAATCACCTCACAAGGTGAAGCTAGGAGATGATTACCAACATTCAATAAAAGGTAGTGGGGAATCTTCATATAAACTAGACTCTGGTAAGTCTCTAACAATGAAAGAAGTATTGTTTGTGCCAGGACTCAAGAAGAACCTTCTCTCCATATCAGCATTGGATGCAAAAGGAATGAGGGTTGCATTCATAGATGGTCAAGTCATCATGTGGCCAAGAGGAAATACCATCGATGATGCAGTGGTGATTGGAGAACAAGAAAGAGGTTTGTACAAGCTGAAGGGACATCCAAAACAAGCCTTGGTCCATGACACAATAAATCCAAATGAGATTTTGCATAGAAGGCTTGCACATGTGCATTATAGAGCACTACCTATTGTAAGCAAAGCTGTTGAAGGTCTTCCAGAATTTCAAGAAAAACATGATGGGGTCTGTAAAGGATGTGTGGAAGGAAAGAATACAAAGAAGACATTTCCTAGCAGCGAAAGCAAAGCCAAGGGAATCCTAGAAATCATCCACTCCAATGTATGTGGTCTGATGTCATCAAACTCACTAAGCGGGTATGCATATTATGTTTCTTTTATTGATGATTTTTCTAGGATGACATGGGTTTACTTCATGAAAAACAAAGACAAAGTATTCAACAAATTCAAGGAATTCAAAGCCTTGATCGAGAACCACACTAAAAAGAAGATCAAGACTTTTCGATCAGATAATGGTGGAGAATTCACTTCGAATGAATTCAAAGAGCTATGTAAAGAATCAGGGATTAAGAGGGAGTTGTCCACTCCTTATAATCCACAATAGAATGGGATTGTGGAATGAAAGAACAGAACTATCATGGAAGCTACAAGAGCCATGCTTCGTGATCAAGATCTTCCTATGCATCTTTGGGCAGAAGATGCCAGAATAGCAGTGTATGTACAGAACCGTACTCCACATAGAGTACTCGAGAACAAGAATCCTGAAGAAGTCTTCTCCGGAAAGAAACCAAAAGTCATCCATCTCAGAATATTCAGCTGTCTAGTGTACATACACATTCCAAAACAGAAGAGGACTAAATTAGATCCTTCAGGAAAGAAGGGTATATTTTTGGGATACTCTGAAAGCTCAAAGGATTACATAATATATTTCCCAAGACACAAGAAGATTCACATCAGCAAGGATGTGACATTTGATGAAGACAAAGCTTACAACAAATCCAAAAAAAGACCTGCTGAAGAACCTAAAGAAGTAGAAGAACCTAGAATTCATGATACAACCATGAATGAAGAAACTCAAGAAGAAGATCGAGATTTTGAAGAACCACAAAGAGCTGTAGATCCACCTATGGAGAAGAATCCTCATAAGAGGAAACCTACTTGGGTATGTGAAATTATCCAAGGTGTGGAAAGATATGGGGCTCCAGAAGAAAATCACAAAGAAAGAAAGAGGACCAGATCTTGCTCTGGGTATGTAGCTTTACTATGTGATTTCATTGATAAAGAACCTTCCAGTTATGAAGAAGCGATAGAACGAAAAGAATGGAATGATGCTATGATCAAAGAAAACCAATCAATCATGAAGAATGATGTTTGGGATATTGTGCCAAGACCAGAAGGGAAGTCAGTTGTAACTTCCAAATGGATCTACAAGATCAAGCATGCTACAGACGGTAGCATTGAAAAATATAAAGCAAGATTTGTGGCTCGGGGTTTCTCTCAGAAAGAAGGAATAGATTATGAAGAAACCTTCACACATATAGCTAGATACACTTCCATCATATCAGTACTTGCTCTAGCTGTAGTGATGAAATGGAAGATACACCAGATGGATGTCAAGACTGATTTCTTGAATGGTGTAGTGGAAGAGGAAGTGTATGTAGAACAACCACTTGGTTTTGAGACACAAGACAGGGAGTCTCATGTATACAAATTAAAGAAATCTGTGTACGGTTTGAAACAAGCACCTAGGACCTAGTATGGCAGAATTGATAGATTTCTATCTAGTTTGGGTGTTACCAAAAGTAAAGTAGATTCCAACCTGTACTACAAGGTTGAAGATGGAAACCCAGTGATGCTTCTACTGTATGTAGATGATCTATTTGTGACAGGTATGGATGGGTTGATTGCTGATATGAAGAGAAAGCTTTCTACTGAGTTTGAACTGAAGGACTTGGGGATGATGCATTACTTTTTAGGTATGGAGGTGTGGCAGAGTACAGATGGAATTTTCCTTGGACAAGGGAAGTATGCAATAGAGATCCTGAAGAGGTTTGGGATGATGGATTGCAAAGCCATGACCACACCTTTGGCATCGAACATGAGGCTATTGATTGATGTTTCATCATAGTCGGTTGATGCTACGATGTATCATCAGATGATTAGGTCCTTGATGTACCTGACGAACATGAGACTAGATATTTGCTTTGCTGTGAACACCTTGAGCCAGTTCTTGATAGATCTGAGATATGTTCACTTGATTGCTGTAAAGCGTATTCTGAGGTACATAAAGGGTACAGTTGATTATGGGCTCAAGTACGATGCGAATTAGAAGATTAACCTAGAGGTTTATATTGATTCACATTGGGCAGGCAGTGCCATCAATAGGAAGAGCAATTCCTATTGATCGGGTGTGATATCTTGGTTTAGCAGGAAGCAATCCTATGTGGCACTGAGTACAGCTGAAGCAGAGTATGTCATAGCTTGTTGAGCCAGTTGTGAGGCAGTATGGCTGCGAAAGCTACTGTCTTATATATTTGATCTCCGGTTGGATGCTACTTGTATACATTGTGACAACCAGAGTTGCATGAAGTTGTCAGAGAATCTAGCGTTCCATGACAAGTCGAAGCATATCGAGATTAAGTATCACTATATTAGGGATATGGTACAGAGGGGAGCAGTGAAGCTCCAATATGTTGCAACAGAGGAACAGATAGATAATGTATTGATGAAGCCATTGGCTAGGCTAAAGTTTGAGTACTTCAGGGAGAAGCTTGGTGTTCTCCAGATCGAGGTTTCCTCCAAGAGAAAGTGACGAGACCCATATCCATTCTGACATGGTGAGAGGATTGGTTCCTTCCATGTCAGATATGAGTGCTAAGCCATTCTAATATGACTATAGGATTGGTTCCTACATGATTAGATATAAAGGCTATTGGCATTCTTGGAATGGAGGTGCCTGGTCAGTTACCAGGAAAAATCAGTCCAAGGCTGAGGGCCATTCTGATATGACTATGAGATGTGTTCTCATATGATCAGATATGAGTGCATGGCCATTCTGATGCGATAGAGGGATGTGTTTCCACTTGATCATATGTAAGGGCTGAGCCATTCTATCATGGCTAAAGGATTAAGTTCCTTCCATGTTAGATGTGGGTGCTAGCCATTCCGACGAGTAGGTTGGATGTAAGGGAAACTGCCATTCTCTAGGAGAATGGAGTCACCTAGTCAGTTACCAGGTAGCTTAGTCGAGGATTGGGGGCCATTCTGATATAATTCCTGGGATGTGTTCCCTCATGATCAGATATGAGTGCAATCGCTTCCATCACTGTGAGTAGGATGTGTTCCTGCCTGGATGGATGTGAGTGCTGTTCCTTTTCACAGATGATAATAGGTGTGTCCTATCATGTTGGTGATTGTAAGTGCAGTGCCTTTCCACAGATGGTAGTAGGTGTGTCCTACCATGTTGGTGGATGTGAGTGTAGTGCCTTTCCACATATGGTAGTAGGTGTGTCCTACCATGCTAGTGGATGTAAGTGCAGAGCCTTTTCACAGATGATAGTAGGTGTGTCCTATCATGCTGGTGAATGTGAGTGTTGGGTCTTTCTGATATGATTATAGGATTGGTCCCTACATGATCAGATGTGAGTGATGGGCATGCCTTTCTAACGAGTAGGTCAGATGTAAGTGTTGGAAGAGCGATTCTGACGAGCAGGTTAGATATAAGTGTTGAAGAATACCTAAATGGAGGATCAGACTACAACCAGCATGAAAAAGGGCTGGCTTTGTAGAAATTCCTGTGACAAGAAGAATTATGAGATAGAACCCATATTGATCTAGATCAACTAATGATCTAGATCCGGTGATGATGATCCAGATCGAGTGATGATCTAGATCCAGTGATGATGATCCAGCAGTAATGATCCAAATCGAGTGATGATCTAGATCCAGTGATGATCCAGATCGAGTAATGATCCAGATCTAGTGATGATGATCTAGATCGAGTAATGATCCAGATCCAGTGATGATGATCCAGATCCAGTGATGATCCAGATCTAGTGATGATGATCCAGATCTAGTGGTGATGTCCCATGATGATCCAGATCAAGAAATGATCTAGATTCGAAGATGAATATGACTTGAAGACAAAGATGACTTGAAGACTCAGAAGACTTGAGATGCAAATGACGAGACGATCCAGCTAATACAGAGAAGAAGACCAGTACTGAAAATAGTGTCGAAAGAATACCTTCCTAGTTAAGAGGGAGTGTTGATTTATTTGTGACTTCGGAATGTATTGATCTATGCATCTTATGTATTGTAACCTGATGTTTATTCCAGGATGTTTCTATTATGTAATTGAGTCATGTTTTCATGCCCCGATGTTCCGATTGGGATGATCTATAATGTAAACAAGTCATGTCAAGTAATAGTGGGTAACCCTCCGATTGTCTAATGGTTAAAGTCCCCGTAGTTCTAGGGCACTAGGGTTATTAGACTATCCTAGTAGAGGTTGGCCCTTGTAGGGTTTTAGTCATGTCGGTATTAGTATAAATAGAGAACTAGAGTCTCTATTTATCACACAACTCATACACACTCAAGTGTAGCGCATAGTTGAGGAAGGAGAAGACACTGGGGCTAGACAAGAAGAAGATTACTACTGTTGGGAGAACACTTACTGTTTTGGTGCTAATTTTATCTCTGAGGAAGTTGTGTGGTTTTCTCCATTTATGGTTTTGCCGAAGAAAAACACTGTGTTCATTGTCTCTTGTGTTTGATTGTTGTACTTATTATTCTCTTAGTTAAAGATCCTAATAATGCTAGCTTAATGTTGAAAAAATAACATGCAACTCCCCAGTTAGTTCTCTCATAGTGCGGTTGATAAACTGACTACCCTGGTCACTTATCAATATCCTGGGACACCCAAACCATGTCACAATATTCTCAAATATGAAATTCATTGTGGTCGCAGTGGTACAATCCACAACTGGTGTGGCCTCTGCCCACCTGGTCATATAGTCAATTGCGGTAATGATGTATTGCACACCACTCTTCCCCAGTGGATTAATTGGACCCACAAAATCCATAGCCCATTTATCAAAAGGTTGTAGATTTACCTGTGGCACCAATGACATCTCATCCCACCGCGATGGTTTACCAACATGCTGGAAGACATAACAACTCCACACATAGTTTGTGGCATCATTATGCAACATAGGCCACCATATCCCAGTACGCAACACCTTCCGTGCAGTAGCCCTTCCTCCATAGTGACCTCCCGCGATTCCTGCATGTGCTACTTCTATAATGGTACCCTGCTCATGCGGTAGGATACACTGTCGCAATATTTCATCTGGTCCAAGCTTACATAACTTCCTAGCAATCAGCTAGAAATCTGAAGCCTTTACTACTAACTGCTTCTTCTAACTGGTTGATACGTTCTCTGGGGAAACATTAGTGGCCAAGAACTGAATGATTGGGGAAAAATGATCATCTGTGATATCAACACGGAACAGTTGTGCATCTGGAAATCCATCATCAATATTGGTAGGTTATTCTCTAGTCTTAATGCGAGACAAGTGATTAGGACCAGCATTTAACTGTCATTTCTTCACAACTATTTCAAAGTCAAATTCTTGAAAAAGTAGCATCCACCGACAGATCTTCCCCCCCAACATAGGATTATTGACCAAATATTACAAAGCAGAATGATCGGTAAACATCTTGAAGTGACCTCCTAACAAATAGTTCTTGAACGTTTGCAAGGAATAAACCATCACCAAGCCTTCTCTTTCAGTCATTGGGTAATTTAGTTCAGCAAATGACAAATTCCTACTGGCATATGCAATCGGGTGATCCAGGTTTCCCTCTCCTGGTTGCGCAAGCACAACCCCTAGTGCAATAGAAGAGGTGTCGACATGCACATGGAAATTCTTTTTCCAATTAGGGAATACCTGTATGGGTGCAGAGGCCATCTTGGCCTTCAGTGTGTCAAAAATTCCTTGACATTCTTGACTCCACTCAAATGCTGCATCCTTCTTTGATAGCTTCTCCATATGGGCCGTAATCATAGTGTATCCTTTGAAGAACTTGCTATAGTACCCCGTGTGCCCTAGCGTTGCCCGAAGCATCTTCACATTCATTAGTGGGGGCAAACTAAGAATTAGTGCGATCTTCACTAGATCAACTGACAGACCTTCCTTACATACTATGTGTTTGAGTAGCATTCCAAACGGTGCACAAAAAATGCACTTCTTAGAATTTAATGGATTCTGATGCTGTCGACACCTTTCTAGCATCAATTGCAAGTTGTCAAGATGGTCCCTAATTAGCCCATACATTGTCCAATCATCCATATATACTTAGAGGAACTTTTGAATAAAGTGTTTAAACACAACAAAAAATACGCAAGAAAATATTGATGGTGCATTATTCATCCCAAAGGGCATGACTGTATGTTGAAAACAACCCCATTCAGTGACAAACGTGGTCTTATGGCAATCATCCTTTGCAATACAGATCTAGTGGTACCCCAAAAATCCATATGTGAAGGAATACATCTCATGATGGCCTACTCCTTCAAGGACCTCATTTGTAAACAGAGCCAGGAACAGATAATGCATGCAGGCATCATTCAACTTTCTTAGGTCGATGCAAATGCAGAATTCACTAGTTTTTTTTATCCTGAACCACCATAGGGCTTATCCACTCTGATTCTTTGACAAGCTTGGTGATCCCAACATCTAACATCTGGTCCATATCAGCCTTCACATGGTCCTTGTATCGTGGGTTCAATCGATACGGCCTCTGTCACACAGGTTTTGCATCTGGTTTTAATGGGATTTTCATCTCCCCTAGGTCCCCTAATATGTCCTTCATTTATGAGAACCACGTCGAAAAAATATCCTGGAATTCATGCAGCAGGTCCATGATTTTTACCATTGTTTCCTCATCCCAGTAGTCCCCAATATTGGCAAATTTTGGGTTTTCTTCCGATCCAATGTTTACTTTCCTAATATTCAGTGGCTGGCTCATCGAATCTATCGGTATGTCTGGCACTGCAACATCACAGATTCCTTCTGAATTCAGAATATTAACATTCTGCAGCTCATCATCATCTTCAGGTTCCCTATATAGATTGTAACATGTCATCATGGATTGCATCGAGCAGTGCGCATGTGGATCAACTGGGTATGTGATAGGGACAACCTTCAGCACTACGTCTCAGATGATTTGAAATGCATTATGTTCCTCTGGGTTGGAATCCTAGAAACTAAATGTCTGAACAAAGAAAATGAGCAACTCCTCCCAAATGGTTATAGTTCTGCGCAGTTACGTCGCTACATACTAGGATCTCGGCATCTCGTCCAAAGTATGAACAAAATCATGGACCCACTCATCTTTAGGTCATGATGCCCATAAGGCCTGACATTCCATCAAGTGATTGGTGGATTCATTCTATCTATCGTATCTCCTAGCATGATAGACCTCTGAATTTCCAAAGCATACCATTATCAATCTCTCACACTGTCCCCATTCATGGATTGTATTGTTATATTTTTAACATTAAGCTAGCATTATATTAGGATATTTTAACTGAGAGAATAACAAGCACATCAATCAAACACAAGAGACAATGAACACAATGTTTTTCCTCAGGGAAACTGTAAATGGAGAAAACCCCTCAACTTCCTCAGAGATAGAATCAACAAAAAAAGTAAAACCCCAAAACAGTAAGATGATCTCTCGATAGCAGTAGCCTCTTTCTTCCTAGCCCCAGTGTCTTCTTCTTCCTCAGCTATGTGCTACAACTAAGTGTGAGTGAGTGTGTGATAAATAAAGAGGCTCACTCTCTATTTATACTAATTCTTGACTTGACAATAACCTACTGGGGCCGACTTCTCTAGGAGAGTCTAATATCCCTAGTGCCTCGGAACTATGGGGACTTTAACCCTTGACCCATAGGAGGGTTACCCACAATGACTTGACATGACTTGTTTACATTATAGAAACTCTTGATCAGAACATCAGGGCATGAAATGACTCAATTACATTACAGACACATCCCAAAATAAACATCGGGTTACAATACATAAGAAATACAAGTGAATACATTCCGAAGTTACAATTACATCAACACTCCCTCTTAACTAGGAAGGTATTCNTTTTTCATCCTCGAGTCCTCATCATATTCAAGTCATATTCATCTTCAAGTCATCTTCATCTTCAAGTTATCTTCATCTTCAAGTCATCTTCATCTTCAGATCTGGATCATCACTAGATTTAGATCATCACTGGAACATCATCACTAGATCTAGATCATCACTCGATTTGGATCATCACTGCTGGATCATCATCACTGGATCATCATGGGTGTTATCTCATGATTCTTCTTGTCACAAGAAGTTCTACAGATCCATCCCTTTTTCATGTTGGGTGTAGGCCTAGCCTCCATGTAGGTCTTCTTCAGTGCTTATATCTGACCCTAAGTCAGAATGGCCCATCCAGCACTTACATCTGACCTTGACTCATCATAAAGGATGCCCAACACTCACATCTAACCATATGAGGAACTTAATCCCCTCAACATGTTAGAATGGACCAGCCCTTACATCTAAACTTGGAAGGAACTTCATCCTCTCACCATGTCAGAATGGACCAGCCCTTACATCTAACCTTGAATCGTCATAATGGCTCATCCCTTACATCTGACCTTGACTCGTCAGAATGGCCCATCCCTTACATCTGACCTTGACTCATTACAATGGACCAGCCCTTACATCTGACCTTGACTCGTCAGAATGGCCCAACACTCATAACTGATCAAGTGAGAACACATCCCACAGTCATATCAGAATGGACCTCAATCCGAGAGTGAGATTTCCTGGTAACTGAATATGTGCCTCCATTCTCCCAGAGAATGGAATCAACCCTTATATTTGATCAAGTGGGAACCAATCCCTCAATCACATTAGAATGTCCATATACTCACATATGATCATGTAAGACTACATCTCACAGTCATATCAGAAAGGCCCTCAATCCTAGACCAAGTATTCTTGGTAACTGACCACGCACCTTCATTCAAAGAATGGAAACAACCCTTATATATGATCATGTAGGAACCAATACTACAGTGATATCATAATGGCTTAGCACTCATATCTGACATGGAAGGAACCAATCCTCTCACCATGACAGAATGGATTAGCCCTTACATCTGAAAATGGAAGGAACCAATCCTCTCACCATGTCAGAATGGCTCATGGACTCATCACTTCCCCTTGGAAGGAACCTTGATCTGGAAAAAACCAAGCTTCTCCCTGAAGTACTCAAACTTCACTCTAGATAATGGATTTGTCAACACATCAGCTATCTGTTCGTTCGTCGCAGCATACTGGAGCTTCACTACTCTTGTCTACACCATATCCCTGATATATTGATATTTGATCTCGATATGCTTCAACTTGTCATGGAACATCGGGTTCTCCGACAACTTAACATAACTTTGGTTGTCACAATATATACAAGTAGCATCCAATTGGATATTAAATAAATTAGACAATAGCTTCCTTAGCCATGCTGCCTCAAAACTAGCTGAACAAGCTACGCCATACTCTACTTTAGCTGTACTCAGTGCCACACAGGATTGCTTCCTGCTAAACTAAGAGATTACACCTGATCTCATACTGAAGCAACACCCTCAAGTGCTCTTCCTATCAATGGAATTGCCTGACCAATATGAATCAACATAACCCTCCAGGTTAATCTTTTGACTCACCTCATACTTGAGCTGATAATCAACTGTACCCCTTAAGTACCTCAGAATATGCTTTGTAGCAATCAAGTGAACATGTCTTGGATCTGTTGGGAACTGGCTCAAGGTGTTCACAGCAAAGCAAATATCTGGTTTTGTGTTCATCAGGTACATCAAGGACCCAATCATCTAATGATACATCATAGCATCAACTACTTTTGATGAAGCATCACTCAATAGCTTCAGGTTCAATGCCATAGGTGTGGTCATGGCATTGCATTCCATCATCTTGAATCTCTTTAGGATCTCTATTGCATATTTCCCTTTCCCAGGGAAATTCCATCTGCATTTTTCCACACCTCCATGCCTAGAAAATAATGCATCATACCCAACTCCTTCATTTCAAACTCAGCATCAAGCTTCCTCTTCATATTAGCAATCAACCCATCTGTTCCTATTACAAACAGGTCATCTACATATAGTAGGAGCATCATTGGGTTGCCATATTCAACCTTGTAGTAAAGTTTGGAATCTGCTTTACTCTTGGTAAAGCCCAAACTGGATGGAAAGATGTCAATTTTGTTGTACCATGTCCTGGGTGCCTATTTCAAACCGTGCAGGGATTTCTTCAATCTACATACATGAGACTCCTTGTCATGTGTCTCAAAACTGAGTGGCTACTCCACATACAATTCCTCTTCCACTACACCATTCAAGAAAGAAGTCTTGAAATCCATTTAGTGTATCTTCCATTTCATCACTGCAGCCAGAGCAAGTACTAATATGATGGAACTGTATCTGGCTATAGGTGCAAAAGTTTCTTCATAATCTATTCCTTCTTTCTAGGAGAAACCACGGGAAACAAATATTGCTTTATATTTTTCTATGCTACCATCTGTAGCATGCTTGATCTTGTAGATCCATTTGGAAGTTACAACAAACTTCCTTTTTGGTCTTGGGACAATATCCCAAACATCATTCTTATCGATTGATACTCTTCTATCATAGCATCCTTCCATTCTCTCCATTCTGCTGCTTCTTTATAATTGGAAGGTTCTTTATCGATAAAATCACATAATAATGCTACATACCCATAGCAGGATCTAGTCCTCTTTCTTTCTCTATGATTCTCTTCCGAAGCTCCATATCTTTCAACACCTTGGATAGCTTCTCATACCAAAGCAGGTTTCCTCTTGCAAGGATTCTTCTCCTGAGGTGGATCTACAGGTTCTTGAAGTTCTTCAAATTCTCGATCTTCTTCTTGAATTTCTTCATTCATGGTTGTATCATGAATTCTGTGTGCTTCTGCTTCTTCAGGTTCTTCAGTAGGTCTCTTTCTGGATTTGTTGTAAGCTGAGTCTTCATCAAGTGTCACATCCCTGTTGATTTTGATCTTCTTGAATCCTGGGAAGTATATTCTATAAGCCTTTGAGCTTTTAGAGTATCCCACAAATATACCCTTCTTTCCTAAAGGATCTAATTTTGTCCTCTTCTCTTTTGGAATGTGTATGTACACTGGACAGCTGAATATTTTGAGGTGGCTGACTTCTATTTTCTTGCTGGAAAAGACTTCTTTAGGTTTATTTTTCTTAAGTACTCTATGTTGAGTACGGTTTTGTACATACACTGCTATTCTTGCAGCGTCTTCCCATAAATGCATGGAAGATCTTAATCATAAAGGATAGCTCTTGCAACTTCCACGATAGTTCTGTTTTTCCTTTCTGTAATCCCATTTTGTTGTGGATTATATGCAGTGGACAACTCCCTCTTAATCCCTGAGTCTTTGCATAACTCTTTGAATTTATTTGATGTGAATTATCTGCCATTATCTAATCAAAAGGTCTTGATCTTTTTTTCAGTGTGATTCTCGATCAAGGATTTGAATTCCTTGAACTTGCTGAAAGCATCATCTTTGTTCTTCATGAAGTAAATCCATGTCTTCCTAGAAAAGTCATCAATTAAATAAACATAGTATACATACCCGCTTAGTGAACTTGATGACATTGGTCCACATACATCGGAGTGGATGATTTCCAATATTCCTTTTGCTTTGCTCTTGCTACTTGGAAATGTCTTCTTTGTATTCTTTCCTTTCACACATCCTTTGTAAAATACATCATGTTTTGCTTGAATTTCTGGAAGACCTTCAACAAATTTTCTTGCAAGTGGTAGTGCTCTGTAATGCACATGTGCAAGCCTTCTATGCCAAAGTTCCCTTGGCTCTACTATGTCATGGATCAAGGCTTGTTCTAGATGGCACTTCAATTTGTAGACCTCCCTCTTGTTCCCTAATCACTACTGCATCATTGAAGGTATTTCCTTTTGGCAACATGAGAACTTAGCCATCTACAAATGCAACCCTTATGCCTTTTTCATCTAATGTAGATATGGAGAGGAGGTTCTTCTTGAGTCTTGGTACAAAAAATACATCCTTCATATTCATAGAATTTCCAGAGTCCAGCTTATAGGAGGATTCCCCACTACCTTTTATTGGATACTGGTAGTCATCTCCGAGCTTCACCTTGTGAGGTGATTCATGTTCTGACAATCTCACAAAAGACTCTTTGAATTCCATCATATGTTTGGAATCCCCATTGTCTATAAGCCAATCATTGCTTCCATGTGTGATGTTTCCCGTGAGAGTGGAAATCAAAACATATTCTTCATCACTTGAAGAATCATCACTTTCTTGCTTATTTCTCTTTGAGGAAGGTTCATCATCTTCTGCAACATGAGAATGATGTCTTCTCTTGTTGTTTTTCTTCTTGTGAGAGTTTTTTTTGTTTCTAGGACAATCTCTGGAAAAGTTCCCTATTTCATCACAAGTATAACATCTGAGTTGAGATTTCTTATAGGAAGAGTGTTTACCTCTAGAATTATGATGATGATGGTCCCTTCTGGGTTTCTTGGATTGAACTGTAAGAGCTTGATCTTCACTTCCCATCTTTTCTTCTCGAGCTGCTATTTCACCTTCTTCTTGTGAGAATTCTTCCCAAAGTCTGTTGAACTTGACTAACTTCTTTCTGGAACAAATCCATTAAATGAAAGAGTCCCATGCCCTAGGGAGACCATTCAAGGTGGTCATTACAATCTCTGCATTTTCCACTTCTTCATATACTGCTTCTAGCTATTCCTTGATCTAAGAGACTCTTGTGAAGTAAGACTAGATGGTCACTACATTTTGAATCTTCACATTCTTCAACTAGTTCCTTAAAGTCATTTTCCTTTCTATGTTCTTTCCTTCAAAAATTTTGGTTAGGGCATCAAACATAGCTTTAGGTGTCTTTAGGGAGGACACCTGTGGTTTAGGTGATACTTGATTGAATCATCAATAATTCGCTTTTCCATAACCAACTTTTTCTTGTGTAAGGCCTTAGCCTCATCTCCCTTTGGAACTGGAACCTCCTCATTGATGTAGGATTCCAACTCATTTTCTTCCAGGACCAGGGAGATCATATACTTCCAAGATCAGAAGTTATCATCTCCCTCAAGCTTTTCATCAAGCCTGGCATGATGAGAAATCTTAACTAAGAACCTCAAATGTAAATACAAAAGATTTATATCTTACCAGGTCAAGATGTCGGATCTCGATTTGGAGCTGAAATTATGCAGTGCTAGTTCAGGAGCAGATTAGGGTTTGGCTTTTCCAGATTTCTGTCCAACCAAATGCTTTAATCTTGATCTCTAAACTTTGATTTTGAGGAGGAGATCAATCTAGGCCTGGGCTCACAGAAAAATTCCACTTCTATGGAAAGCCCTAATTTTCAGCAGTAGTGTCAGGTCCAAAACTAAAAAAGCTCAGAATTGGATTCTGTTTTGACATGAGATGCGCCCTAGGGAGAAGAGTTAGTCCAACCTTATTTTGCTGAAAATATGTGGAGAGAGATCCACAAAGTGGAATCCCTAGCTCCCGCAATTGCACAATGTCTTATTCTCAGGTTACCTCTGATACCATGTTAGATTTTTAACATTAAGCTAGCATTATATTAGGATATTTTAACTAAGATAATAACAAGCACATAAATCAAACACAAGAGACAATGAACACAATGTTTTTCCTCGGGGAAACCATAAATGGATAAAACCCTTCAACTTCCTTAGAGATAGAATCAACACCAAAAGTAAAACCCCAAAATAGTAAGATGATCTCCCGACAGCAGTAGCCTCTTTCTTCCTAGTCCCAGTTTCTTCTTCTTCCTCAGCTATTCGCTACAACTGAGTGTGAGTGAGTGTTTGATAAATGGAGAGGCTCACTCTCTATTTATACTAATTATTGACTTGACAATAACCTACTAGGGCCAACTTCTCTAGGATATTCTAGTAACCCTAGTGCCCCAGAACTATGGGGACTTTAACCCTTGACCAATAGGAGGGTTACCCAGGATGACTTGACATGGATTTTTTATATTATAGAAACTCCCTATCAGAACATCGGGGCATGACATGACTCAATTACATTACAGACACATCCCGGAATTGACATCGGGTTACAATACATAAAAAATACAAGTGAATACATTCTGAAGTTACAATTACATCAACACATATGCTTATGCGTCGCCCACCATCAGGGTGGGGTAGCCTTTAGTGCTACACCTAGGGCCAATACCCTTTGTGATTCAAACACTGTCTCTTAAAATTATTGAAGGAATTTTGATAACATTGGTAGCCCTTCATAAATTGGAAACTCACCAGTCTCAGTTGCTATGCGACAGAGAGACTGTGTGATCAACCCGTAGTTCCTGAATGACACCTCATGTAGCCTGTTTTTCCAATTTTCCAAAGCATCATCAGAATTAGAGGACGCAGAACTATCCCTATGTCATCCAAGATCACCATCAAAGGCAGGATGGATATAGCATTCAAAGATATTATAGGCATGATCCCAACTTCTACTAGCTTCATCCTGCATAGGTTCAATATACCGGCATTCTTCCTGAGCGTCCATGGGAGTAATGACCTTGACATCCTAGTTCTCAAACGTCATAGCCCATTTTTTGAAATTGATAATCACCATGCTATAATTATCCCACCCAATCCCTAGTAGTGTAGGATAGGAACCTCCATCTTCAACCACCTCTATCACATCAAAATCAACATACACTTTCATACCTTCAACATCGACAACTAGGTTTGAGACATGACCAATGGGATGAACCTTTGCTTGATTTGCTAGTCGCAGCTACACCAGTGACCATCCTAATGTTGACTTCCGCATCAGCTACCAAGTTTTCTTGGTAATAATGTTTACATCTGATCCAAGATCCATAATAACTGAGTCAACCTCATAATCTTCGATCTGGATGTTCGTCCTTATCTCCTTTCTTGTCTTCCTCTTTTGCAAGGACTTCATCATGGAATCCTTCAATGTCTTATCACTGATGGTACAAAAAATTCTCAATATCTACAAGGGCTTTGGGATCTCTCCCCAATGACAAACAACTCTCAAAGAACTACTGCAAGGTACCATCCTATTGTGATGGTCCTGCCTCTACAGATGGATCAAAAGCAGACGACATTTCAATAATAGGTAACTTACCCATATTTCTCCTGATTGCATGCTTGGCCTTGAAGAAGGTGTATTTATTTGTCATCATATCAAATGCTACCTTTTTATTTTGAGCAAACCAAACTTGCTGACATGGTCCATCTGCTCTAGTTGTCGCATCGGCACGAGTGACAACCCCAACGTAGACATCCTTCATTCTCGGTTTGGCTTGAGTTGTTGCAACCGTCGATCCTTGACTCAGGTTTTGGACTTGATTCAATGGCGGGTTCTGATTCAATGAAAGTCTCGTTGGAAAATTTTGAGTTTGTGGCAGGGTCTGATTCTGCATCGTCGGCTGGTTCTGCACTTAGAACATTGGTTGGTTCTGAGTCTACACATTTTGCAACTGAGGACTGTTTCCAGCTTGCCATTTTGCAATCAGCTGAGGGAAATTTTCAACATTATGTTCACTGGCGGCACAATATGTACACTGCGCATGAGGACACTCCCTCTGGTAGTGCCCAAATACTCCACAGGTATAACACTGGATTGATTCTCGACCTCATCTTCCTCCTTGACCAAATCCTCCTCCTCATCCCTTGAATCCTCCATGGAATCCTCCTGGGACTCCTCCTTGCTGAGACTTATGCTAGGCCAATTGCTGCTATGGGGGGTTTGGATGCTGCTGGACACAGTGTATAGCTTGAACATATTATGGTTGAGGATGAATGAGTTGTACCTGATTATAATATGGTCATGGTGCAAAATATGGTTGCGCTATGAACTGCAGCTGCGGTACAAACTGTGGCTGTGATGTAAACTACTGCTATGGTTGCGATGAGATAAACTGCATCTGGGGCGGTGGTGTATACTGCACCTATGCTACTAGTTGTACAATCTATGACTGTGCTTGCATTTCTTAGGGGTCCTCACCTTTCACAAATTATGAATCATATGTCCTTTCCTGGAGCAAGTCATAAGATCAACGGCTTTTATCGTCGTGTCCTAATGACCGACAAAAGGTACAATACAGACTCTTTGTCTTGGTAACCATCTTTTGCATGTAGTCACAATTCTCATTTAGATGCCCATAAACCTGACGTATGTGACACCATGCTACACCAGTGTAGCTCAATGGGTTCAGGGCTCCTGAAAGTAAATAATTTCAGAACGTCGGACATGTTTCCTTGGTGTGTCCATATGCACAACACTAGGTGCACCAAAGTTTGTTATGATATTCCTTAGCCTACTTGATATCTTGTAGTTGGAGCATCAAATTAGCCAACTATGCTTGAATATAGTTCATATTGATCATGGTTTCTCCTATCAATGATGCTTCTAATTTCATCATGATTTCTAGAGCCTCGCTCTGCGTCACAATCTTTTGTTGCGTTAGCGGTTGTCTAATATGTGGGATAAGCGCAACAATGAACCACTTCTTGTGATAAAAATAAATCATTTGGAAGCTAACTCAATCCATCAATGTCTTAAGCTGTTGATCAAAGTCCCAAATTGTTTCATTGGGTAACTGCTTGATTTCTTTTAACTCGGTAATGTACTTAGCCTTAGACTTCGGATTCTTGAATTCTTCAAATAACCCCTTACAGATCTCATCCAATTTTTTTTCTATAGCTCCCTGAGGAACCGGCATGAATCTCATGTACCAATCCAGTGCACAACCTTTGATGGTGGTTTCTAGCTAGATTCTCTTGACATCGTCATGCACAGTCTGTCAGGCAGCCAAGATCTCCTCGCATAAGAACCAATATTGCTCTCGGTCATTGGTGTCATTTCCATGAAATATTGGTAACTTCATTTCGTCGCCTACCATTCTGGGCCTTCTTCCTCTGGCTGGTACTCTACTGCTAGACTGCTGTTGACACATTGAGAAAGTCAACATAGAATGCACGTTTCTTCCTGGTGGTGGAGTATTGCACGAAGGAGTGGACACGTTACTGTTGGGGTTCAAGCCTACCGTGCTTTTGGGCATAGCATGTGCCTAGTCATCCTCATCATCACTGAAAGGTTGCTTTGTCCCATGTGGTTGTTCTTCATGGTATCACACTTTGATCACAGTAGGACCTTCTCCTATCTTCTGCCTCTTCTCTCGAAACTTTGCTCCTCCTCTTGTACAACCACTTGTTTCCTCGATGACCTTCACAACATCACCAAAACTCATGCGCATCTATCCCTTACCTTTCCATGCATCTCTCTCCTTTCATCATAGCATCTACATCCTTTGCACACTAGAGTTCCACTACTCTTGGTCCATCTTCAGAATACCTTTTTTGTAGACAAGCTATTTAATAGATAGCTGTAGTGACAACAAAAATCTACCTCATGGTCTATTGAAGAAATCCCTTTTTGCTATTATAAATGACTTATTGGTATCAACTACAAACTTGGTAACGTAGCCCTCAAGGATACTGTCCAACCACATCTCAACAGCCTGTGATGCCTTATTGTATGTTTCTTGTAATTCCTAGATCAAATCCGGAGTCCAAGATGTCGTTTCTTCTCCTTGGAAGTTTTTCTTCTTAGAAGGGAACTTCGCCAGCCACTCATACAAGATGATAGGAAACTCACAGAAGAACCATTCATGAGGACCGTTGTGAATATATCTATGCAACCAATGTCCCATTGACAGCTTCGGATTTTGATTTTCTGTTTTAGCAAACTTTCACAATTCTAGACCAAACCACTCCTCGATCTCCAGTCGAGTCAGATGCCAAAACATATCCTCCTTTCAAACGTAATCATGTCCTGGCAACAGAACCATTTGTTGGAAAAAACCCACCAACAAAGCCTCATTGATAGGGGTTCTCACTTTGTCGATGCCCAACTAGTGCGATCTCCCTTAGCATTGGCCCAGACATGTTTTACCCTTCCCAACAACATCCGCAGAGCAGACAAAGTCTCACCTAAGATGTTCAAGGGAGAGCTGACGAAACCAAGTTTCCGATAGTAAGAAGGGAAGATATGGCTTTTGTGGTTTTGACCAGATAACTATTAGATTATAGAAATAAGGCAATTATCACAATTCATCTTCACAACTATAGATCTAACAGATCACATCATTCATTTATCGCAGTAGTGTTATCATATCAATATCATTCATACAACAACTTTAATAAGCTTCATCATCATTCATCATAAGTATGGCATAATTAGGATAGATCGCATCATGATTTCATTGCAGCAACATTGATAAGTCATAAACATATTCAATGCACTTCTCATTGGCATCACAACAGAGAAAAAAGGAAAACAGAAGACAACATTTAGCCAACAACTGTCATGTCATATTAATTCTACGCAATAGATCCAAACCAGATAATTCTTCTCCATAATAGGAGACAGATTGCACTGATCATTCTCCTTATCATTCTCAATATTGTAATGTCCTGGTTTTGACCCTGTTTACATTAAAGGATACATGATGTATATATTGTAATTAATCATGGTGAGGAGCTAAAGGCAAAATCCCCACCATCGATTTGGTTGTGTATGTTTTGGCAATAGGGATCGTTGCCGATGGTATATCATGCTATCCAACACATTATTGTTTTGGGCATCATGTAAATATACACATCAATTAAAATAAACCTATAGCTGGCTACGACGGTGCAACGTTAAATGAAAATGGCATGATTCCTAAGGTTAAGGGGGGTTGTTCAACCCGTGGGGGTCATTGGGAGTTTGCCATGTGTCGACCACCCATTTAATTTCTGTTGTTTGGGAGCAATTATTGCTGAGTAGTGGTGGGTGTGGTAGGACTTTCAGTCCTTTACCATGTACCCACTCCACCATTGGACTCTTCCTCTTCACATCACGTGGGGAAAAAGAAAACACTCATTCCACTCTTCCACGATCCCACTTCTTCAGAGGTTTTGGGTCTGGCTCACTCTCACGTAGAGGGGTGCTAGTTTTCCTCCCACCATGAGTTGTTCTTGTAATCCTCACATAGAGAGATGTTCTGCTTCCTCATGAGCACCATTTGGGGGAAATTCTCCATCATTTTCTCATCTCGTGCAGGGACGCAGAAGGTTCACCTTTGTTTTGGGACTCACCCAGTGAGTTGGGGAACCATGTTCTGTCACCCATGATTTATTATGGATGAGCCTTCACGTTCGGTGCAGTGTGTATGTTTACGCTTGTTCTCCTTACCGATTGTGGTCTACATTTATGTTTTCCCCTATCAATGCTGGGATTTTTGCTTCTTTCCCTTTTGCGGATTGTGTAACATTGTCGTTGTTTTCATTGTGATATTGGGGGCTATTGGTCTTCCCCTAGTTTTTGGGTTGCTTTGTATGCAAGTTCCTTGTGGGGTTGTTTCTGAGTTGTTTTGGCCACACTAGGGCTGAGAACAACTCTGAGTCATCTTGTTGACTTGATCTGTGTTCACCTTTTTGTTTGGGGTTATCACCCTGTTGTCTTCATCTTCCTCATAGAGCTATGAACTATTTGTTTTACTGCAGTATGCAATGGTTGGTATTTGGACTGTTGAGAGTAGGATTAGAGGCTAGGTATGCTTGAGAAAACTGGTGTTTGGAGCCACTCAGACAGAGTTAGATTGTTGTCTTTCTTCTCCACAACCCTTGAAGAGTATTGGAAAGGGAAGTCAGGGCCTGAGGGAATGTGAAGAAGAGAAAGGAATGATTCCTGGTGTCAAGTGTGTGGATGTCTTAGAAGTCAGGTTAACTCTGGTGTAGGCATCCTTAGCTCTTTAATGAGTCCACCAGCTTAGCATTTAGCCTTTCCTAGCTCCTTGATGGTTTGATAAATCCTATTGTGTGGGATTGGATGAATTGTGTACCTTGGATATGTGTAAGCCTGCTTTGACCCTTATTCCTTGAGGAATCATGCCTAGCTCGGGTGTGGCAGTGTTGCTGAGATATTTATGAGCACACTGGCCTTTGGTTGGGTGGAACGTTGTAATGACGTAGCTGGTTGTGAGACAAATTCTTTTTAAGATGAGTATTCTTGACTATTCAATCTCTGCATTTATATTTACTGATTAATGAATGTTATCAACATGTGGTATGCTTGAATGAACGTATGTTTTCTTCTATTATGTATATGGAGGATTTTTCATTTTAGTATGTTTTATGTTTTAAGCTTTATATTTCATCATTATATGCTTGTTCATGTTCATGGGGCTATTTTCCCAGAGGTTTTTGATGGTTGGTAGCATCCTCCTCATCGGTCGGAGGGTCGGGGACGTTACATTATGGTATTAGAGCTAAAGGTTGAAGCATGGGATTGAATGTGTGATGAAAGGTCAGCTAGCAGAGGCAGGTTGCCTTCTGCCCAGCAAAAATCAGAAGAAATCTATACATGACAAGAGAATTTTGAAAATTTTCTCTAAGTATTGGGATCATTGGATTGTCAAAGGACTTAGTCCAAAGTGTCACCGATGCATCGGATCACCTAAGCCAAAGGCCGTCTGACAGGGACCACTGAATAAAAATCTTAGAAATTTTTCCAAGTATCCAGACTGTCAGCCATCGAAAAATTTTAGAGGATCACTCCTTCGATGCAGCGGAAGTTTTAGTCGGAAGGCCCTTCGATACGGGCCACCAACGGACGGTGAAAGGAGAGGAAACTTCCATTGGAAGTCATCAGCGAAAGACCACCGAAACAACAGCACAAATTAGTTGAAGTCTGTTGGTCACTAGGCAGACCTAGGTTTACTAGAATGTACCAACAACACCCCTAGCTCACTGGCCCTTTCGGTAACAAACTGCGGAGCAGCCTGAAGTCTCACCCGAAGTGATCCTAATGGGTTGGCCAAAGACTCAATTGTCTCGACCAGGTTCTGTATAGTGTCCTGTGTGCATCTCGCAGCTCTGCTTAGCCCGCGAGATGTCTCTTTTTGTGACACGCAGTTCCTCTTACTTGCGCTGACTCTAACCTTTATCGCATCGCTGCGTCCTGGGCAACACGTAACTTTCTCCCATGCTCGATCCTTAACCCGTGGTATCGTGCGCCACAGCTCCTCTGATGGTGCAATATCGCCCCTCTGCGATATCCTACAGCTGCGGCTCAACGTACTTAGCGTAGTGGTGTTCAACTTATAGGACTCAACACACAAGACTATTTTACACTGCGACTCTTAACTGTATTGAGTGAAACTTAGACAAACTCTTATACATAATACTTAAAGACTTCAACTTGTATTTATCCTTCTAATATGCTGTGAACTGAATAACACATACATACATTTACTGTAAGCAAATTTCATGTAATGAATGACAGATAAAACAAGTAAATGCAATCACATGAATCAATCACATAACGCTCTGATTTTACGTGGTTCACTTCCAGGGTAGAAGCTACATCCATAGAACTGTGTTTCTATATTATAACTTGAGAGAGGTACATAGTTCTGCTGCACCACATATGTAGCTAGAGATCTTCTGGGTAACTCCGCACACAACCTGGAGCCCTTCTCTCTTAGATCTCTTCTCTATATTGCCTTCTTACAATATACTCTCACTCTCTCTCTCTCTCTCTCTCTCTCTCTCTCTCTGTCAATCCCTGCGGATTGTTAGAATACAAAATAATAGTGAGCAAGAAAACTACTGGACTCTCAGACTCGCTGATGTCTGAATAGCTACAGGTTACCATAATAGCTCCAGAAGGACTGACTAGCTAACCTTTTTCAATACAAAATACATCCCTTTATAGGCGGCCCGAAGGTCTCGCCATTACAACACTGTGGGCTTGTCCCAACAGTAACCCAAAACCCTAACTAGTGACATTCGGCATATCTGTACTTGGGGTAGCCACTTTCCATCACACCACTGCTCTCTGCAGTATTCCATGCTTCCCAGCGCTGACCATGGGTACTATGCACCGCTTCCCATCTTCTGTCCTTCGTCTTCAATACCTCAGCCTCGTCGCTCCTTTTCCTTTATGAGGGTAGCTGAGCCCTCCTCTCTTCACCGCTGCCTTCAATGCAGTGGTTGAGCTCTCTCTTCTCGGCTTCTCAGGTATTGTCGTCTTTCTTGACTTCTCTGTCCCAATAGTCACGGTTTTCGGCTCTGCTCTGCAGCTAGAAACATGATACGGCGTCGTATCTTTACCTTGTCTCTTCATCTTCGCCAAACTGTCTATCCACCAAAATGTCAGCTTCTCCTGTAGCTGCGGGACTCTGCTCCAACAGAGTCGTCGCAGTGTCAGCAGAAAATAGTAGATGGAATATCCGATGGAGTGTTGTGGGAGAAAAGATGAAGGAAAGAAAAAAAACTAAAAAATTCGTCTAAGTGTCGAACCCCTCGTGGATCAGTGGAAGTTAGACAATGGAATCACCGATGAACATTGGAAAGGTCTAGCTATTTGTGCTCCCACCCTTGCGGTCGGCTAGTGGACTATCCTTTCGACGGATAGAGTCCCCAACCATCGATGCCGCACTAGATAGATAGTGAAGGCACTGATATGTTGGCAAGGAATAAAAGATGTTTGAGCCAATGAAGTGGTGGAAGGAAGGTTAAAGAAGAAATTTTAGAAAAACCTTCTAAGTATGGGAATTGTTGACCGTCGAGAAAACTTAGTGGATGCGGGAGCCGCAGTATCAGTGGAGATCAGCCAAAGACCGCCGAAATGGAGGCTCAATATAGTTTAGGAAACATCTGATATTGACCTTCGACGTCAGCAAATTTTAGTCATTCGGACCTCCGATGCCATCGACAGAAATTAGTTGTTGGGTTCGTCGACATGGAAGGAAGAAGAAAATTTTTGAAATTTTGTTGAAGTGTTGAAAACCATCGCCAATCAGCAAAATTTAGATGATCAACGCACCGATGGACATCATCGGAGATTTATAGAGGATCCAAAAAATTTAATGGATTGTAAACCACCATTGCAGCTGCTTAGAATACTAACCGCCCAATGTTAGCACACCCGAGTGCCGATACTGCAGAAACTACAGTTGTTGAGACCGCCGATGTAGCGAACAAGGAAAGAAAATGTTTCGGGAAGGAAATTTTCTGAAAATTTTGTCTAATTACTGGAGACGTAAAAAAAACTTAGTTGTTTGGCTCACTGATGCAGTGACAAACATCAACGAAGTTTATAGGATCAGATCATCAATGGACGTGATTGGAAAATATTAGAAGATCGGACAATTATAGGTGAAGAGGCCGCCGATCGAAAAAATATTAACGGTTGGTGAACTGCTGTTGCAGAAGCCTACAGAACTAGCCATTCAATTAGTAGGGGATCTGATCACCAATGCAAATCAGAAGCTTAGACCACTACAAGTCAGACACACTGGAAAGAAATAGGTGAACACACCACCGATGAACCACGGAGAAAGTTAGTGGATATGGTCACCGAAACACTGAAAAGATGGTGGAAAAGAGACCCGATGAACGGTCCTTGGCATTGCCGATGCCATCCGAAAAGCTTACATTGGAGAAATATAGTTGAGGGAACCACTAACATAGTGGAAACCTATAGCTAATTGGGCCCCAATGAGCCCGAAGAATTTAGTCGTCTGGGTCGCCGAAGTGTCGGAAGACTAGTCCACTAAGGGTCCGAAGCGTCGGAAAATTAGTTGGGATGAGACTTGATTTTGACCAAAGAGAAATTGGGGTTTTGCAGTGAATTTCTCATTAGGTTTCTTAGCAGTTTCAGGGCTGAAAAGGAGGAGAGTTCTAGGTGGCTAAAGTTGACATTCAGACCAGAATACAGTGGGTAAAACGCATCATTTTTGAAGTGGTGTGGTTTTCACACCCGAGGTCAGAATGAAGCATGTGGATATGCATTGGAAAGCTTATCCAGCAGGGAACAAGGGAGAGTCACCAAAATTTGAGTGTAGAGCAGAAAAGTGCTAGTGATTGCTTGAAAGAGAAATGTGTTGCTGTCAATATGGACAAATTTGGGAATTCCATGCCTAGAGGTAGCAAGACCATGAAGTCAAACCAGCTGTCATGTGGAAAAGGAGTTCCATGCAAGGATGAGGGACTTGAAAAGGGAAATTTCCTTAAAAATTTCCTTGATAATTATGATTACAAGTTTTATACATTAAATGTATGAGGATATGCCTTGAATGCATAGGATATTACATGTTGGTAAGAATAGTGAGAATTATACATTCATAATGAGCCACTAATGATAATTATTGCATTGGTGTGGCATTAGTGGAAAAACCAATGACAACATGGACATGGATGAATGTGTTGCTGATGCTGACGAATGTGACTAGCAACCCTATGGAGAAAGGGATAAGGAAACAAGTCCAGAATCAAAAGTTGGTGAGCAAATTCTGCAATCTCCTACAAAGGACCAACCAAACTGGTAATGTTCAGGGTGTAAGTAGGATCCATGAAGGTAATAATTTGATTATGATAAATTGTACGAAGTGGTAAAGGTAAGAGGTCTCATACCATGTGGGTATTTGAATTTTATACTGCATTCATATGGAAATGTGTCATGCCTGTATTATGTTGTTATGAGCTTAGTAGCCCAAGGAAAGTAAGCACTGATGATCTTGGTTAAAGTCATGCATCCTATATGAAGAAGTCATGGTTAGGCCATGCATGGTATGTTTGAATGCATTGTATTCCTGAATCAATGCAATGTAGCATTGAGTGGGTATGCATTTAAATATTTTATAAATCTTGTAGTTATGCATTGAATGGATGCATATGAAAAGTATGAGTAAATGTTGTAGATATGCATACATAAGTATGGGTGCAAATGTTGCAATGCAATGCATGAATGCATAGAGATAGTGCATGAGTTATTATGAATAACTAATGGCTGAAATGATGAATTTATGACAATTCTGGAACCACATCAAGAGTTGTTATGAATGTAGGATAGTAAGAGCATAAAGAGGGTAGTCATGATCAATTGGCTTCTAGAAATGCTCTATGGAAGAGCAAGGTGGTACAAATGATATGCTTGTGAAGTAAGAAGTATCTAAACCTTTCATTTAAATTACATAAATGAGGGGATTGTATCCTATAATTTAAAGTATGATAATGATTGCATGAAGTAAACGAGTTTTGGTATTATTGATGTGATTAACAGCTGGAAGTATTTGAATTTTATAAATTTTGAAAATGCTTCAGTGATGGTTGCAGCGATGAAAAAGTTATATGCATCAAGACTTACTAAGTGTTGGCTGACTGAGGTTTAGGTTTCAGGTAGATTGTTTGGGGCATGGAAATTTGGGTAAGACCATTACAAAGGCCAAAGTATACCATGTGAAAGAGCCAAAACTTATGAGAAGAGTCTCATGGCTGTGAAAATAGTTTGTATGCATGATGGGTAGTTAAATTTGAATTGTGAGTTTCGGATTTAAGAAATTGCTGACAACTACTAATCACTATTGGCTTGCATAAGATTGTGTCAGAAGGACGCATTGTAAGTGGGTATTCATGTTATGCTAGTAAGCATAAAATTATAATGGGCATAGCAGTGCTACTTACAAGAGACCCACAAATGAGGATCACCTCATTGCTAAGCAAATCAATTTTTGTAGTAGACAGAGTTACAAATTCCTATTGAATTGAATTATTAATGTCATTGTTTGATTATGGAACAATAAAATTTGGATTGTATTATCAGGTAATGATCGACCATTTGGCTACTTGATGAATGTGCCAGGGGTACACATTGCAGGAATACCATGTGTGATGGCCTGAAGGAGCCAAACTTTATGGGGAGTTTTTCCCCTATCTTGGAAATGAGTTTTGGGTGAAACTCCATTGGACATTTTGGAAATGTGTCATCTGCACTACATGTTTGGTAAGCCACATGAGTGAGATGGTATAGATTATGTCAGTAAGACATGTTTGGATATGAAATATAAAAAGGAATTGGGATGGCAAACCGAGGGACTGTCAACTCAGAGAAGGGAGCCCCCATTCCTCCTTAACGAAGGAATACTGCAACGACAAATGGATAAGTGCTCTGTGACCCTAGCCAAGAATATGCATGTCAAATTTTTTAACTCAATATGTAGAACATGTTTTGATTTTATTTCCATTATGACCGATTGCTTGAGTATGAATAGGGCCTACATGGCACACATTGGAAAAGGGTGCACACTTTTTCGATGTCGGATCATGGAAAGGGTATTTCAATATTGATTACACCCTAAGGAGTGGATGCACTATTGGTGTCTTAATACTTGATAGAGAATAATATGAAACATGATTATGGTTTTTAGAGCAATAACGCTGATGAGTTTGCATGTATTGCTTGTGTTGTCAGGCTAAATAGATGCAGTCTAGTGTTGCACACTAGAGAGAAAAGGGTAAATGGTTGTTACAGTGTTGGCTTGATTTCCTGCAGCCTGATAAACCCAATTGTGTATTTCCTTGGCTGGACGGTCTAATAAACCCAACTATAGGTTGGATTGACTGTGCTTGATATGTATAAAAGGATGTGGTGAAGATGTCACTGAAATAGGGTTGTTATATGCCTAAGGATCCATAGTAGATCCTAGACCTGGAAATGGTCATTTATTATTGATATAAGTGCATGGTTGATATAAGTGTATTGTTGATATACGTGCATTGTTGATATAAGTGCATGGCTTGATAAACCCAACTATGTTGGCTTGGCTGATTTGTTCCTTCCCAGTAAACGTGAAGGTGTACTGGCTGGACATTAATTATTTGGTGTTGAGGAGTAGCCTGCATGCTGACCTAACATCCAAGTCCATAGGCGATCCCAAGGCTTGCAAGGCAAAGCAGGATCCTATGGACAAATGAGGAAACACACAATATAGATAAGTATTGGATTATTTTGCAATTCTTGCTTATGAATATGCATGTGTATATGATTTGGTTATGATGTTTTAAGCTCTTGTTTAAGAGATAAAAACCACTGAGAATAAACTAAACATGTGAATCTATTCAATGTTTGAATATAGGTATCGTTGGGAGCGAGGACTATGAGAACATCCTAGGGGTGCATGTGGACATGTGACTGTCCTGAAGAGCTCAGAATGAGCAGTAATGAAAAAGGTGCTAGTGAGACTATGAAGTTCCTAGTAGTCGAGGAAAACCATGTGGGGAGGCTCCATGGTTGAGAGGTCTGAAATAGACCAGAGACACTAAGTGTCATGACTAAGAGGGATTGGTCCAGCATTCATGGTGAAGTGAAAGAGGCCGAGAGAATGAAAATCCATAGTGGTGGTGTGGGTTCTAAGATGGAACAAAACAAAGAGGGGAAAAGCTCTTGCTGCTCTCTCTTGCCTTTTGATTATATAGATAGATAGATAGATAGATAGATAGATAGATAGATAGATAGATATATGCATTATAAAAACAAAAGATTGTTGAATGCATGTGTGACTAAAAATAGAATGTATGTATTTGCTTAGAGTAAATTGAGAATGCTGGAATGGTTAATTCCATGCCCAAGAATGGACATGAATGAGCTCATATTACTGTTGGGAAGGCATGAAAAATATGAAAGTATCCTTGATGAGACTTGGACTGTCATGACAATTGGGCAATTAATTGACTAATTTTAATTCCTACATTATGCTTGGTCTGACATAATTTCAATGGTGCATTTCACAGGTGAGAAAAGTGAAATCCAGTGGTGCCCATTGATCATGGCAGCAGACCAAAAGCTGGTGGACTTGGCTAGAAGTATCCTTCAAATGATTTCCAGGACCCAAGAAAATATTGGAGAGATGCTCAAGATATAGAAAAGGTAGAATCAGATGAACCTCCAGATTTTGCAAGACTCTATTGGTTTGCAAAAGGAGGTAAAAAGCCTTCTGGGAGAAATCTGTAAAGGAAAGGAATGTGGATCGATGATGGGACATTCGTCTAAGCAATCCGTTAAGAAACGTTCCAGGCATGAAGACTCAAATTAAATTGAGAAGGTAAAGATGAAGTAGCCAGTGAAATGTTGGAAATGCGGAGGACATCATTTACCCCGGGACTGACCAATGAGGGAACATAAAGAGGGAAACAGCCACAAAGTTCCTCAACTTGGGGATGAGCCAAAAGCTGAGAATCAGTAGGAGAAGCTCATGGAAGCCGAGGGTTTTGGTCTTGAAAGTTCAAAGTAAATAATTGAACATTGGACAGATCTGCAAAATTTTGAAATTTTGATGTGCAAAATGTATATGTATTCCTACATATTGGAACACCAAGAATGGTGTTATTCTAAGGGGGAGGGGATTGTAATGTCTTGGTTTTTACCTCATTTGCATTAAAAGATACATGATGTATATATTGTAATTAATCATGGTGATGAGCTAAAGGAAAAATGCCCACCATCGATTTGGTTGTGTATGTTTCGGCAATAGGGATCGTTGCCGATGGTATATCGTGTTATCTGACACATTATAGTTTTGGGCACCATGTAAATATGCACATCAATTAAAATAAACCTACAGCCAGCTATGATGGTGCAACGTTAAATGGAAAGGGCATGATTCCTAAGGTTAAGGGGGGATTGTCCAACCCATGGGGGTCATTGGGAGTCTGCCATGTGTCAACCACCCATTTAATTTCTGCTGTCTAGGTGCAGTTATTGCTGAGTAGTGGTGGGTGTGGTAGGACTGTTAGTCCTTTCCCACATACCCACTCCACTAGTGGACTCTTCCTCTTCACATCTCATGGGGCAGAAGAAAACACCCATTCCACTCTTCCATGATCCCACTTATTTGGAGGTTTTGGGTTTGGCTCACTTCATGTAGAGGGGTGCTAGTTTTCCTCCCACGATGAGTTGTTCTAGTAATCCTCACACAGAGAGATGTTCTGCTTCCTCACATGCAACATTTGGGGGAAATTCTCCATCGTTTGTTCATCTTGTGTAGGGACACAGAAGGTTCACCTTTGTTTTGGGACTCATGCAGTGAGTTGGGGAGCCATGTTCTGTCACCCATGATTTCTTGTGGATGAGCCTTCACGTTCTGTGTGGTGTGTATGTTTACGCTTGTTCTCCTTACCGATTGTGGTCTATGTTTATGTTTTCCCCTGTCAATGCTGGGAGTTTGGATTCTTTCCCTTTTGTGGACTGTGTAACGTTGTTGTTGTTTTCATTGTGAGATTGGGGGCTATTGTTCTTCCCCTGTTTTTGGGTTACTGTGTATGCAAGTACCTTGTGGGGTTGTTGCTGAGTTGTTTTGGCCACACTAGGGCCAAGAACAACTATGAGTGATCTTGCTGACTTGAGCTGTGTTCACCTTTTCGTTTGGGGTTATCACCCTGTTGTCTTCATCTTCCTCATAGAGCTGTGAACTATTTGTTTTACTGTAGTATGCAGTGGTTGGTCTTTAGACTATTGAGAGTAGGATTAGAGGCTAGGTATGCTTGAGAAAACTGCTGTTTGGAGCCACTCAGATAGAGTTAGACTGCTGGCTTTCTTCTCCACAACCCTTGAAGAGTATTGGAAAGGAAATTCAGGGCCTGAGGGACTATGAAGCAGAGAAGGGACTAATTCCTGGTGTCGAGTGTGTGGATGTCTTGGAAGTAAGGTTAACTATAGTGTAGGTGTCCTTAGCTCTTTAATGAGGCCAGCAGCTTAGCATTTAGCCTTTCCTAGCTCCTTGATGGCCTGATAAACCCTACTATGTGGGATTGGCTGAATTGTGTACCTTCGCTATGTGTAAGCCTACTTTGGCCCTTATTCCTTGAGGAATCATGCCCAACTCGAGGGTGGTAGTGTTGCTGAGAGATTGATGAGCATGTAGGCCTATGGTTGGGTGGAACGTTGTAGTGACGTAGCTAGTGGAGGGACGAATTCTTTTTAAGATGAGTATTCTTGACTATTCTGTCTCTGCATTTATATTTACTGATTAATGAATATGATGAACATGTGGTATGCTTGAATGAACATATGTTTGCTTCTGCTATGTATATGAAGGATTTTACATCTTAGTATGTTTTATGTTTTAATCTTTATATTTCAGCACTATATGTCTGTTCATGTTCATGGGGCTATTTTCCTGGAGGTTTTTGATGGTTGGTAGCATCCTCTTCACCGGTCGGAGGGTGGGGAACGTTACAAATATGTTCTTACAATTGAAAAAATAGCTCTATATATAGGATTGTTCCTTTACATCAAAGGTCCACTTCTAACTAAATTCTAACCACTAATGACCTATGTCTAGAAAATGTGGTCAATTAATACATTAAATATTCAAAAACAATTATCCTTCCACCCATCATGTCGATCTGGCCTTGCGCGATGTCGCGTGAGCTTGCACAACTACCATGACACTGCGCAACTCACTTAGCCAAAACCCCTGCTAACACGCACACACCCAACACAACGAATCATCTCCTTCTCTACTGCATAGTCCCTCAGGCCATGAATTCCCTTCTTGTGTTATTCAGGGGGTGTAGAGAAGAAATCCAACCCTCTAGTTCTCCCCATGAGGCCCCTACACACACTAATTTTATCAAGCACGCTCAGGCTCCACTTCCACTCCCAAACAATCCAAGGACCAACTACTGTGCACACATAGCCAAACACAACAATTCACAGCTATGGGATTTACGGGAAACACAATAGAGCGAAACCAGATTGGGTAATACACAACTCGGACCAAGCAAAAAGACTCCAGATTTGTTCTTGGCCATATCATGGCCAAAACGACTCAATAAAAACCCACAACATTCCAAAATTCATGGGGAAACTAGCAATGATCTCTCATCTACATGAGGAGAAGAATAAGACCAGTGTGAAGGTGGATTCACCTACACAGACCCACAATCATGAAGGGTAACTACACACACAACAATTCGGGGAAAGGAGAACTAAACCAGTCGTGAAGGGAAGACATGAATGTCTGCCTACGCAAGGAGAACCCAACACTTTGTGTGAGTGTCGAATGACCTCCCACTCTTCCTGTGTGGGGACTGAATGTGCTCCCTCCATGGAGTACACGTGTGGTCAAAGGGTTGATAGTCCTGCCAACCCCATGACTTCCCATGCATATGTTACCCAAGGGTAATAACTGCCAACCAATTTCTGTAGAATTAAAAATGGTTGGTGGATGAGACAAGGAAGGGTGAATAAGACAAAAAGGTTGGCTGACAGCTAGATGGTTCACCACTTGACACTTGGTTGTTCCCCAATGGCCCCTAAGGGTTAGACATCCCACCCCCTTAACCTTAGGAAATCATTCCTTTTTTCATTATTGTTGCATCAACATAGCTGGTTGTGGGTCTTTTAATTAATTTTGTGTATGTACATGGTGTCCAACATTATAGCATGCCTGATTAGCACAAAATACCATCGGCATCACCAAAACATAATACGACAATCAATGGTGGGGAATTTTCCTATAGCTCCACATCATGATCCATTACAATATATACATCATATACACTTAATGCAAATGGGGTCAACACTGGGGTGTTACATTCCCCTCCCCATTCAATAGCAGTGCCATTAGCGCTTTACAAAATTGAACAAAAATGCTACACTCGCATCACCTTAGTGTTCCACAGAATTGAACAAAAATGGATGTGCCAATCACATGGCATCCTCCAGCTCCCATGTAGCCTCTTTAGGACCGTAGTTCTCCCTTTGCACCTTTACCTGCCCTATGGCTTGGTTCTGGAGCATTGTGACATTCCTATCGAGGATGCGCTTTGGCTCGATTTGAAACTCTCCCTTGGGTTCCACCTGAATCACATCCCAATTTAGAACATGGTTATGATCATGTCCATATTTCTTAAGCAAAGAAAGATGAAATACATTATGATCTCTAGTGCTAGTAGGAAATGCAAGTCTATATGCAACTGGACCTATTCTTTCAAGCACTTCAAACAACCCACAATATCTCAGGGAAAAATTGGCACAACTTCCAAGATTCAAGGAAATCTTCTTTTCCCTCACTCTAAGGTAAACATGATCTCCAACACTGAATTCTCTGTTCACCCTATGCTTATCTGCATAGCTTTTCTGTCTATCTCGAGCTACTTTCAGATTCTACCTGATCTTTACAACCTCTTGCTCCATTTCCTTGAGCAATTTTGGCCCAAGCACAACTGTGTTCATTGGATTATCCCATGTCATTGGTGTCCTACACCTTCTTCCATACAAAGCTTCATATGGACTCATCCCCAAGGATGGTTTCTATCCATTGTTATAATAAAACTCTACCAAGTGCATGTAATCCTCCCAATTGGTTGGTTTTTCCATCACATACATGTGAATCATGTCTTCAAGCACTTGATTCACAATTTATGTCTTCCCATCAGTCTGAGGATGGTAGAAAGTGCTAAATTTTAGCTTTGTACCCAAATTTGTAAACAATCCCTTCCAAAAATTGGAAGTGAACTTGACATCTCTTTTAGAGACTATTTCCTTAGGCAATCCATGCAATTTGAAAATCTGATAGGGTTAACCTTAACTTGGGATTGAGTCAAAGGTGGTTTAGGTCTAGCACATGGTTTGGGCACATGGTTTGTTGTAGCCCATGGTATTGTCCCATGGTATTGCATGTGATGAAGCCTTTATAAGGCTTGAGGATACTCCATTGTAAAATGGCCTGGAGGTGAGCGGTGACTAGCTCGCTTGGCCCGGATGGCCGGTTTTGGCCATGTAATGAAGATCTTCATTGGTGTTGGTTTTCCCCACATGGGGTTTCCAGGGTATATTGTGTGCCTATCTTGAATGTTGCTTGCAATGTTTATTTTCTCACATATTGTTATTTAATGATGCTCATTTTAACCTAACGACTGGTATCAGAGCCATGGTTTGGCTTGGTTATGCTCGTTGGTGTTTCTATGTGCATTGACATGATGAAAAGGTGGTAGCACCTAGATTTGAAAAAC
The DNA here is from genome assembly GCA_001517045.1 of Pseudotsuga menziesii. NCBI lineage: Eukaryota > Viridiplantae > Streptophyta > Pinopsida > Pinales > Pinaceae > Pseudotsuga > Pseudotsuga menziesii. Next base: position 757,825 of record LPNX010487204.1, read on the forward strand.
ATTTATTGTATCGGGTTTTTTGAATCAAATTGTGGGGTGCATGTTCGGTGGTACCCGACATCCTAGCAGTAATTTTTTGGTCCATGTGAAACTTAGTCATAGGCAAGTTTGGATTTCTCTAGATGCTAAAAGCACAAGGTATCCCTCTTATGTGCAAAGAAGGGATGTCGCATCAAGTGTGGAATGAACCACTAGGTAGGTACGAGGGTGGCAGGTGTACTCGTAGCCTAGCTTGATGTGGATCGGAGAGGTTGAGTCTTCGATTGCAAGAGAAATGTGAGATGGTTTAATCTTGCTTTTGGGACCAATATTGATGAGCCATGTATGTGAAGAGAATTCCTACAGAACTAGAAGTTACAGCGGCCGATGACCCATGTAATCCAGTAGATGGATTTTTCTTTATATGGAAATCAATGACAGAGTTTGGATGTAGGTACAAAGGGAGCATGGAAAAAGACGAGAAAGGAAGCGAGCATGGAAAGCGAGAGGATGAAGCAACGGATGGTGATGGTGTAGTCACCATGAAGACACATGAAAAAAAAAATTTGTAATGGAGAATTTTGCATGTAAATGGGAATATGGCTGTAAGACCTGGTAAGGCATGCATACCCCTGGCAACTCACCAATAAAGTCGAGAGATAGAACTAGGTGATAGGGGGGTGTATGTTAGATTCCTCGGTAAAAATTTGAGGGGGGGTTGGTGATTACTCCAAGTCAAGTTTAAAGGGGGGATTGATAGGGTTAACCTTGAATTGGGATTGAGTCAAAGGTGGTTTAGGTCTAGCACATGGTTTGGGCACATGGTTTTTTATAGCCCATGGTATTATCCCATGGTATTGCATGTGATGAAGCCTTTATAAGGCTTGAGGATACTCCATTGTAAAATGGCCTGGAGGTGAGCGGTGACTAGCTCGCTTGGCCCGGATGGCCGGTTTTGGCCATGTAATGAAGATCTTCATTGGTGCTGGTTTTCCCCACATGGGGTTTCTAGGTTATATTGTGTGTCTATCTTGAATGTTGCTTGCAATGTTTATTTTCTCACATATTTTTATTTAATGATGCTTGTTTTAACCTAACAAAATCTACTTCATGAATATCTTTGCAATGTCATCATTCTTATGCGTAGACTTAACTGGTATAAAATGTGCTTCCTTTGTCAACTTGTCCACCACAACCATGATGGAGTCATGTTGTCTCCAAGTCATAAACAAACCTATAATGAAATCCATGGAAATAACTTCCCATTTCCATTGTGGAACTAGAAAAGGATACAACAAACCTATGGGGTGTTGATGCTCAACCTTTACCTGCTGACATTTCATGCACCTTGAAATATATTCAGCCATGTCCTTTTTCATTCCTATAAAAAAATACTGCTTTCTGGCTCTAGCAATCGTCTTATGATATCTTGGGTGACCAGAATATGGAGCTTGATGGATCTCATCCATAACAACCCTCCTCAAATATGCTACATTCAGAATATAAATTCTTCCTTTATAAGTAAGCATTCCATCATCTTCCAATTTATATCCTTCATACCTCTTCTCAAGGCCTTGCTGCTGCAACTTGTCTTTTACCTGCTCATACAGTCCATCTCCAATAATATGGTCAACAATCTGCTACCTCAAATATGAACTGAGAATACTAAGAGATTCCATGTGCATTTCCCGCACCTTCCTACTGAGTGCATCAGCTACCTTGTTCTCCTCTCCTTTTATGTGCTTGATTTCCAAATCAAACTCACAGGAAAACTCCATCCATCTACATTTCCTAGCATTTAACGTTGGCTGATCAAACAAGTACTTCAGACCACAATGGTCTGTCCTTAGCTCAAATCTCTTGCCCATCAAGTAATGCCTCCACATCTTGAGAGCATGTACTATGGCTGTAAGTTCTAGATCATGAGTGGCATAGTTCTTCTCATGATCTTTCAACTTTCTTAACTCATAACATATTACGTGGTTGTCTTGCATATGGACTCCTCAAAGTCCTTGTTTCCATGCATCAATACACACCACAAAATATTTCTCTAGGTCTGTAACTTTCAAGGCTGGTCCACTTGTGGAATATTATTCAACCACTGGAAGCTTTCTTCACACTTTGATGTCCATTCAAACTTTATACCCTTCCTTTGTAAGGAAGTGATGGCATGTGCAACCTTGGAGAATCCTTCAATGAATCTCTGGTAATATCCTGCAAGTCCCATAAAAGATATTACATCTGTCACATTCCTCGGAGTAGGCCAATTCATAATGGCTTCAATCTTCTCAGGGTCTACTGATATACCCTCTTCTAAGATAATGTGACCCAAATACTAAATTATATCTCTATAGAAGTCACACTTGCTCAACTTTGCATATAACTTATTATCCCTGAGCAATTGCAATGTCAATCTCAAATGCTCTACATGCTCTTCCTCATTCTTAGAATAAATAATAATGTCATCAAGGAAGACAATTTTTTTTTGTCCAAATACCTGCTAAAGACACTATTCATAAGGCACATAAATGTAGTTGGTGCATTTGTGAGGCCAAATGGTACCACTACAAGCTCATAATCCCCATACCTTGTTCTGAAGGTTGTCTTATGAATGTCTTCATCCTCGATTCTTACCTGATGGTAACCAGAACTTAAGTAAATCTTAGAGAATACCTTTTCACCTCTCATTTGATCAAAGAGGTCATCAAATCCTAGGAAAAGGATACTTTTTCTTCACAGTGACTTTGTTCAGCTGTCTGTATTTGTTGGGTCCCAAAATGCCCCTTTTTAACCACATCACTTATACCTTATTTGTCTTGTCTTATTCCATTTTGTGCACCAAAAAGACATTCTTTCCTCACTTGAGCCCTGAATCTTCACATGTATGATTATTTATTGTATCATCTTATTAATGCTTATGATTGTTATAATCAGGAATTTGCTTCTTGAATTATGCTAGCTCATTATGATTTCACAAAGATAGTGAAATCCATGAGAGATTACAGGTGTACCAACCCGAGTGGTCCAGAGAGGATATGAGCATTCACTATTAGCAGTGACTTGCTAGTCCCATCTATACACATAGATCCAACCAAGGGTCGTCATTCCACACAGGCTGTGACAGACACGAATGCAATAGACTAAGCTAAAACAACACACCACTACTTGAAGTTAGTTGCAATCATCCAAGCCATTCTTAATTGAAGCTGTTATTCATTTACTGGCTCAGGAAATGGAATTACCTATATTCATTGCCTCTATTTCATTCCACTCACAGCTATAATAGCGCATGTAACAGGGAAGCCTAAAGATCATAGATCTTCATGGCTGCCCAATATTAGTGGGTGAGGGTTACGTTTGTTGATGTATAAGCACAAGGAAGAATTCAAAGCTAGGGGTTGGATGATATCATATTTTGTGTGTAAGCTGTAACAAAGATTGTATCTTCATTTCACCATTTTAATACAAGGAGCAAGATTCTTTAGATCTATGTGTTTTAACTTGTGTTAGTCTCGACGTCTCTATTCAAAGGTTGGGCCCACCTTCCCATAGAGATCGTTGAGTTAATTAGATGTGTGCTTGATTAAGTTGTGTGGTGTGGATGCTACATTATATGCATTTTCTTCAATAGCTAAAACAATCATGTTAATCATTGTGTTTCCTTGAATACTCGGTACTTGCATTTCCTTTAAGCTGCAGCAGTATGGTGTGACAGTAGACTGTGTAGGTTATCTTCTTTTATGCATGTGTGTGGTCGTTGTAACAGTCAAGATCTCACTTAGTTTCCTTTCAATTATTTTTCTTGGTCAGGTTTGCTAATTCAGGTAGACGATGGGTTAGAACTGTTAATTCAATTCTTGTTATTTCTCATTTCTAGATTAGGGTTGGATTAGCTAGTCATAATGGATATGCATATAGTCTGGTAAATTAGGATTTAACTTTCTGCAAAATTAATTCTAGAATTTTATTTTAGGAATCATTTATTACTATATTAAAGTTGTAGGAAGTAATTGCAATTTTGAATTCTTAGATAGGTAGTTTAGATCAATTTTGATTATGGGAGAAGTTTAAAAAAATAGATAAGTAGGACAGTTTATTTAGTCATCAACTACTTAGTGTTTAAGCATAGATAGTGTAATTTATCTTTGAAATAAAAGACTTCCCTAGGTTGACAATTTTTATTGAGCATTCTGCATGATGGTTTTAATTAACTGGCATATAGAGTGACCAACATTTTGGCATCGTTGCCGGGAAAGGTAATGATTAGACACCATAGTAGTTGAATCCATTCATTTTATTCAGTTTTTAAGTTTGCATGTTTTTGGTTGCATGAATACGAGAAGAGTACAACATGACATTCCTATAAACCCGAGAACTCCCCAGAATACTAACATTGCAGGTAGCCGAGGTCGTGGCAGAAACCCAACATTGGGAAGAAGACCATTCATTGACGATCTAGTTTCTAGAACCAATTCCTCTACTGGAGCTCGCCATCACAGTTCCTCCATCATATGAATCCCAATTACCCCCAGAGTGGAAGCATTAGTTTCCACAGTGGAGAACATGGGAGGAGATGTGACACCCTCAGGGGTCCCTGCAGAGGAAGATAGAATTAGTGCTATGGGATTAGGTGATTGAGAAGTGATCTATCACATTGATGGGAAGGAGGTGACAAAGGAGGAGTGGACACAGTTTCATAAGAAGCAGGAAGATGAGAAGAAACAAACGCAAGAGAGAGAAGAAGAAAATATGAATAACAGACACGAACCAAAAGATCATGAAGAGGTGATGGGGGGAAATCATCACAATGAAAATGATCCCCTACTTGAGGGGAAATTTTCCACACTCCAGTTCCCCATTCGAAATCCAATGGGAGCAGCCCCCATTAAAAACATATCACCATCAGTATTACCTCATTTTCATGGAAAGGCCACATAGGATCCGAATGAATTCCTCTTCGAGTTTGACATCCTATGTCATAGCTATGACTACATTTCCAACGAGCAAAAGTTAAAACTTTTCCATGCTACTTTGAAGGATAATGCGCTACGTTGGTTCATGATCCTAGGTGGTGAAACTGTCACCATGTGGGACCAAATGAAACATGTGTTCCTAGAGAAATACCAAGAGTACTTCAACACCAAAGATAAAATAGAAGAGCTGTTTAAGATGGTACAAAGGGATGAATAAATTTTGGAATATTTTGTTGAGAGGCTCTTGTACAATGTGCAGAGGGCTAGACAGACTAATATGGGGTTATATGAGCTCAATATAGTCCTACTTCGTTGGATTAGGGAATAATTCCTAGGTATGTTGAACCTGCTGGTAAAGGGGGATATCTCAAAGGAATCCTTTGAAAATATTGTTGAATTATGCAAAAGGTATTCCAGAGGATGTTCCAGGACAAACAAATGAGATAAATTGGAATGAGATGTCTTTGACGTAACATATAAGTCATCCAATGGAGGAGTCTCCCGAGCATAAATAGGCAACCTTCTCGATAACTTTAAAATAGAAATGATGAGCTCCATCTCCTCAGAAATAGATGTCCCAAGGGCGAAGCAGAAACAAGTAGCAGAGGATCTAACACTCGGTGTATTGTTCCCTAAATGTAGGAAGAAACATCCCCTGAAGGAGTTCTCACTCAACAAAGTAGAAGTGTGTCAGCTCTATGAATTGAACCATGATACAAAGGATTTCGCCTCACTACCTCAAGTGAAGGTAGTTCTGCAGGAATCAAATCTAGACATGGAACTAACCTACTTCATTGCCAATAAAAAGCCTTAGAAACCTCAAAACAAAGGTATGACTCCAGACTCATTTCCATTTTCGAATAATATGAATAATTGGAATAATATGCATCACATGAATACAAAATTCCCTTCACCTTATTCCAACAATCAATGGCAACCTTCTCAACCTCCTATGCAGAATTTCAACTCCTGGAACTCTTGGACATAGCCACCAAACCAACAGAATTATTGGTCACCTGGGTGGAGGAACTTCCATCTAGGAAACCAGTTTTCCCATATCCAATATCCTCAACATTTTCTTCACCAACAATACCCTCCTCAATAATATCCTCATCCATACTAGTAGTACCAACAACCACAACTGCAACTCCAGAACAATGCTGCACCTAACATGCCTATACAACTGTGGCTTCCTACTCGACCTAACCCCAACCCAAAAAATAAAGAAATCCACCAGTTTGAGACTGCCAACATGCCCACTTACTTCATTACTCTAGTTCCCTGTAACGACATACACTTACGATCAGGGAGAGTAGTGGAGCCTCTAGTCATTAAGTATGTTCCATCCTCTGTGTCTGAAGAAAGAATGAATCATCAATACTCATCCCACACAGTAGTACCCATTATTGAGGATGTTGAAAGTCCTATCGAGACACCAGCTAAAACACACATAGAAATAGCTATTGAAACACAACCTACACAACTGATGAGAGAATCGCCATATCCTGAAAGACTGACACTACAGAAAGCAGTGGAACAACCTCAGTTTAACCTCTTAGGAGAGGTGAAAAACATTTATGCAAAAATTCCACTACTGCAGGCCCTCCATGATGTTCCTAATTATGCCAAAACAGTCTGAGACCTGTGTGTAATAAAACTACGTAGAAAACCCAAATATCCTCCCATTTTCCATGTCATATCGAAAAGTATCTGAATTGATAATGGGAAAAACTCTCTTGGCCAAATATGAAGACCCTAGGAACCCTACTGTCACAGTGCATATTGGGAACACAGAGATACTGAATGTGTTGGTAGATCTAGGCAAAACTATTAATGTTATGACCATAGAAACTGTACAAAAACTTGGGCTCACCAATCTTCGGATAGCCCCCACCATTCTAGAACTAGTTGACAGGTCCACTATCAAACCCTAGGGAATCCTAGATGACCTCATCATCTCAATTGATTCATGGGAATACTCTACTGACTTCTTGGTTTTACAACCGAAGTCGTAGCTAGGAGGACACCCGCTGATACTGGGAAGACCTTGGTTAGCCATAGCAGATGCTTGCATCAGCTGTCAGTTAGGGTCTATGACCATATTGGATTGGACCAAAACAAAAAACCTTACCCTTTATCCTCCAGCTCGACCTAGTCTAGAAGCTAAAACTCCATTATGGATGGAGCTAGAAGAATATGAGGGCATTCAGCCACGGTTAACAATAGGGAAGGCCTTGACTTTCAAGTATGAAATAGAGGATGATGCCACTAATAGTTTCATCAGTGAGCCCACTTCTGTCAACAAACAAATTTATCAGATCCTGAATTGTACCCTAGGCGAAGAAGAGCAAGAAAATATCACAGAGGAGACATTAGTCAATGACACCCACATAATTCTAGTGCTGAAAATTTTGAAAAGTGTTCCAGTTGAGATAGATCTAGGAAAAACACTGAATATCAATCTAATCTTTCTCTCGATGAATAGGAATGCTTGATCACTCTCTTGAAAAATCATAAGGGGGAATTTTCCTAGGAGTACACAGATATGAAGGGTATCCCTTCTAATATGTGCACCCACCACATTTATATCAAGAGTGACTCCCGAACTGTGTGCCAGCCATAATGAAGGATGAACCCCAATCTTAGGGACATTGTGAAGGAGGAAATTCAAAAAATCTTGGAAGCAGGGTTTATATACCCGATCTTCGACAGCGAGTGGGTTTCTCCACTCGTGATAGTCCCCAAGATGAATGGGAAATGGAGATTCTGCATGGATTACAGAGAGCTAAATAAGGAAACATAGAAATATCACTTTCCTCTACCTTTCATCAATCAGGTACTTGACACCCTATCTGGGAAGTGTTACCACCTAAGTTGTACTTAGTGGTTTTTATCAAGTGAGCCTGGTGAACCGGACAGGGTTAACTTGTTCGGACTTCAAAAAGACCTTTGGAAGTACTTCTGGGAAGTTCTTGTTGTATCATATCACATGTTCATACCCCATGGGGGAATTGTAATAAATTTTCTAGCATGATAGTGTCTGTAAAAGAATCAGTCTCTTAGACTTCATTTTTCAATCCGATTATCCCAGGGTGTTTTTTCCCTTGGTTATTATTGGTTGTTGAATAAACAACTGATAATTTCTGAGTTTTTCACTCCATACCTCCAAAGTTGGGGTGGTCGGCTTGGCATTTAAGCTTATTGAGGTTATTAGAGTCTATGTGTCAATATGTAAGCATGCTAGACATCATTTTTGAGTCATATGAACATGTCGAAGTCCCCCTAGGTGTTTTTCAATTTCTCAATTTTTTAGTTTTTTCAGTGTTTTTTATTTAATTTTAATTTTTCCAAAACTTAGGTTATTTTTTAATAGTTTAATTGGAAAAATTGAGTCTGTAATAAAAGTGGGCCAAATAATCAGTTTCAGTCATGTAGGTGCTCATTTTAAAGCTAAGAGCACCATGTAAACCCATGGACCCACTTTTTCCTAAGTTTTGAGAGATCTTCCATCACTCAGGTCAGAAAGCCCCAAAAATCAATTATTGATTATTTTAATTAATAAATTGATGAATAATGGAGCAAATCCAAAATCAATAACTCAATGGATTCTCAACCGATTTGACTAAAATTAATCAGATCTAGAGCAGATTGACTGGATCTGACAAATCCTTGACTAAAGGAGGGGATCAAATCAGATCCAGAGCTGATCTACAGTGGTCTTCATGGGGAATTTTGCCCTCCCTCTCTCTTCAACACGTTTTGGCTCATTTGGATGAGTTTTGGGCCGATGTGTCAGTGTTTGGGTTGATGTGTCAGCTAGATCAGGCCCCCGGTTGACAAGTAGGCTCAGTTCAGCCTCAGTTCTGCATTGATGAACTATCCATCAGAGGATTTCACTTGATTCCATGAGGAATTGCGCCCCCCCTGGGATGGATGGCCTGCAAATTGTATAAATCAAGGTACAACCTCCTCTTCCAAGCGAGTTAGAACTGGGATTGAGGTGCTGCTACTATTGTATTATTGTAATTCTCATTTGAAATAAAGAAAAGCTTTGGAGGCAATACGGTGTGGTGCCATTACATGTGTGGATGATTATTGCCATTATTTTACTGAGGTAATCTGTATCTGTGGTCATTTTTTGCTATTTTCTTGTAGATCTGTGGTTAAGATTGGTAATTAGCTTATTACAATCTTGATAGGAAAGGTGTTGTTCAATAAGTTTATTGGCTGTCACTCTCCTTTGATGCATGTTTAGAGTTCTATATTTAACATGTCCTATAATCTTATATGCATGTTATCTTGAATCTCTTTGTATGTACTAATCGGATCTCACAAGTTTCTTGGCAAGATCTTTGATTTCAGCTGAGTTGCAGGTTCACACTTTGGAGAGGATGCTGATCTAGTTTGCTTCTTCATTCTCTTCAAAACATTTCAAAGGCATAGTCCCTCAGCATTCCACCTGAAAACTCTACTGTGGATCTTCAAGGAAACCAACACTCTTTCTCTCTCTTCCTCCTTTAAAAATTATTAAACTTTCCTCAAGCTGGTTACTTTAAGGTTTCTTTTTAAATCTGATATATCTCATAAAGAAAAGCATACATAGATATAATTATCAATATCCCTTCAATTTTCTAGATCTTAGTTTGATTGTGCACATAAAGTTCAAATTCAAGAGATCTAGCTAAAATTGCCTTAGTTTCGCAAGTAGTTTATTGAAAAATTCATAGCTTGCTGTTAAGGTAGTTTCATTTGCTGTTCAATAATTTCAATATTCTGCAATATCAGTGCTGTTAATTGTCTGCACAAACAGCAGGCCAATATCCCAAGGAAAGCTTGCTTTCCTTGTTTCCCTTTTCGTCGGTTTAACTAGTTTAATTTCATCAATTTTTTGAGATAAAGTAGGCTGAACCAAAGGCACTCTTAAAGTGATTTGAGGCATTTGTTATTATAATTCATTCGCTTTCATTTATCAGGTCTGACAGAGAAGAAAAGAAGCTGCTGTCCAAAGTGGCTTTTGGAGCGCTCAAATCCCCCCAGGGGGCTCTCTTTTGTCACATAATTTGTAATTGTTTTGCATAAACTGTAATATCTTGGTTTCAGCCTGTATAAGGACCAAGAAATATCTATTTTATCAGTTCTTTTATATTGTAACCTCTGTAATAAAATCATCCTTCGAATAGGCTCTTTCGAGCCCTTTCCCCATCCCCCCTGGGGGGATTCGTGTCGGTGCCTTTTTCATCTTTTTTGCTTATTTCCTTTTACTAGAATTTATCTGATTGATAGGGTAGTATATTTGATCTTGTTTCTAATTCCATATTCCATATCTTATTTTCAAAAGTAATCATAATACTTACCCCACGATTTCCCGAGTGACCCGCAAGGGGAAAGAGATTCGTGGTAGGATTAATCAGAAAACCACATTTGTGTAGTTGTGTTATTTTCTCATATTTTGTTTATCAGAATTTTAAAATTAACCCCTCCTTGATTCCCTGATTGAGATCCACTTGGATCGAAAGAGGTTCTTGGAGGCTTTTCTTTTAAGCAAGAACACATCTTTTAAAACTTATTAAAATTTACAAGACTCCAATGTGTATGCTCTGCACTTGGCTGCGGTTCGTCTGATCAGTCAAGCTGTATCAAAATCACTTGGGTGACTAGCATAATTAGGAATCACCTTCCCCAATTAACAAACCATCAGGTGAAAATCCAACACCTCGATCAAACCTTTACGGTGGCAAAATACCCGAAGGAAGCGGGAACCTACTGAAAAGTGACCTCGGGGCACCGATATCTGTCACACCCTAATGGGTGTGTTACGAACACAGCCCCAGAGACTCCATTTCAGCCCACATATTCCTTGCGGGTAGCCGTATAGGCTTTGTTTTGGACATACTCCAAGTAGTCTCGGGTATATCTGGAGTCCCCCTTAAGCCTAATTTAAACAACTCATACGCCAATTTTAACTTAAAACATACCAAGATGCAATCGCAAAACATTTATTCCAAACACATGCAAGCACACTGATCTCTTTTGACTCCATTTTTAAGGCACTGGTCTTTTTTTTCTTCATATATATATTGTGTATCAACTTTGTGCTTTCGTGTGTATCTTCGTATCTTGTCATCTTGATTGCTTATAGTTAAAATATTCAAACTCCTAAATAACTGATTCAGTACAACATCATTACACTAAGAAATAATCCTTAGTAACTTAATAGGGTCTACCCCCCTTGGCTTCGTTAGGAGTTGAGCATAAATGGAGGAGTCAAGAACAAGGTGACAGCCTTGACTCGATACTTTCCCCCAAGGACACACCGAGTAGCTTGAAGATTTCTGCCACGTGATCCAGGTGTGTGAAAAGGTAGCAACAGGAAGAAGTTCTTATCCTTTCTAGATGGGTTTAGAGGGTACAATCAGATCCAGATTGCTCCTGAGGACTGAGACAAGGCCACCTTTACCTATCCCTCAGGTACCTTTTCATATAGGGTACTCCCCTTCGATTTGTGCAATGCACCAGCCACCTTTCAGAGAGTTGTGATTGGCATCTATTAGGAGATGGTCATTGATAGTATGGATATTTTCATGGATGACTTTACCCCGTATGGTAGTGATTTTGAGGAGGCACTGAAAAACTTAGAGAATATTTTAACATGTTGTGAGCAAACCCAGCTAGCTTTGAGCACTGAAAATTTCCATATGATGATGAAAGAGGGTGTAGTGTTGGCGCACTTTATGTCTGCTACTGGTATCTAGGTAGATCCATCCAGAATTAGGGTAATTGAAAATATACCCACTCCTGGAACACATAAGGAGGTACATAGATTTTTAGGGAATGCTGGTTATTATAGAAGATTTATAGAATTTTTTTCCAAACTAGCTTCTCCTTTATTTACCTTATTGATGAAGGATCTACAGTTTGTTTGGAATGATGCATGCCAGACAGCATTCACTGATCTGAAGAAGAGGTTGTCTACAGCTCCTTTCTTAATGGGGCCCAATTGGGATTTTCCTTTCCACATTTCTTTAGATTCCTCTGACACTGCCATTGGAGTAGTGTTGGGATAGCAGGATGGTCAAGCACCATATGAAATTTACTACATCAGTAAAAACTTTGCTCCTACTTAACTCAATTAAATTGTTACATAGAAAGAATTTTTATCCATTGTCTACTCCATTAAAAAATTCAGGAATTACATCATTGGATGTCTCACCTTTGTACACACTAACCACTCAGCCATCAAGTATTTAATGAACAAACCAGTTACAAATTCTAGGATAACTAGATGGCTGTTACAATTGCAGGAACTCGATATTACGATTGTTGACAGGCCTGGGAAAGAAAATGTTGTTGCTTATTTTTTACCTCATTTTACTAATAGTGATGACAACTTACCAGTTGAAGACTCTTTCCCATATGAAAATTTATTTTCATTTTCAACTCATTCCCCTTGGTATGCAGATGTTGCTAACTACTTAGCTGCAGGAAAGCTTCTGACACATTTATCAAAGAGAGAGAAGAGGAAAATCATTCAACAATGTGCTAGGTATTGTTGGGTAGATGGTCATATTTTCTACATAGGTGATTTTATTGATATCAGAAGATGTGTCAGGGAGGATGAAGTCTTCCATATATTGAAGGCCTGTAATGATGAGACAGGTGGAGGAAATTTTGCAGATAAAATGACAAGACATAAGGTGTTAATAATGGGCTATTATTGGCCAACAGTTTTCAAGGATGTGAAGAAGTACGTCCAAGCTTGTGACAACTATCAGAGAATGGGCCAACCTAACAGATTGAACAAAATTCCTTTGCAACCACAGTTTGTGGTTGAATCTTTTGATAGATGGTCCTATTAACCCTTCCTCGAAGCAGAAAACTTACATTTTAGTTTGCACTGACTACATGACAAAATGGGTGTAGGTTGTAGCATTGGTGAAAGCCAATGACCAAGTTGTAATAGAATTTCTGTACAGGGAAATCTTCACCCATTTTTGAGTACCCAAGGAAATAATCACAGATGGAGAGCCATAGTTTGTGTCACATAAATTTGAATTTGTGCTACAGAATTACAATATTCAACATAGGATAACTTCAGCTTACCATCCCTAGGCCAATGGCTAGGTGGAAAGTACTAATAAAGTTACTGAAGCTATCGTTACTAAAACAGTCAAAAGCCATCACAGAGACTAGGTCGACAGGCTTCCAGAAGCACTATGGGCATATCGCACTACTTGGCATAGTACTACAGGGTTCTTCCCCTATGACTTGATGTATGGTAAGAGTGTTGTCTTCCCTATCAAATTTTAAATGAAGACTTTGAGGCTGGACATGGATGTAAAATTGGATGTAACAGAGGAGTAGAAGAGTAGATTGAATTAATTAAATGAACTTGATGAAAAACGTATAGCTATAGTGGACCAAACAACATTGATTCAATAGCAGCGATCTAAATGGAACAATCGGTTCATCACGAAGAAAGTATTCTATGAAGGATACTGGGCATTATTATACGATTCAAGATTCAAAATGGAATTCAAAGGTAAGATATGCACAAGATGGTTGGGTCCATATCAGATAGACAGAGTGTTTGATAATGGTACAGTCCGCCTAGTCACCATTGACAAAAACCATACACCATTATTTGCTAATGGTCATAGGCTGCGACTATACCAGAAACCAATTTCAAGGGACGCATTTATTTCACAGGTTGCAGCTGATCCGGGATACCAATTAGCACAAGGGAATGAGTCTTTCTCTGCCCCTGTCAATATTTAGAAAGTCACTGTGATTTCCACATAAAATTTCTTTTACATAAATAAATTGATGTTTGTTTTTTTTATTTCTTTTTTCTTTGTTTTCCTTTATGCTTGATCTTTTTTTAAGAATCTTTGTAGGAACTAACTTAGGGAGCAATGGTCATGACTAGGCGTGACAACTAGAACCCCTATTCTAACTTCCTTCTTTTGAAAAATATCCATGAAGAAGAAAATAATTTGAACTATGAACAGTTCTACGTAGCTACGACTCTGTAAAATCTGCCCATTTTTCCATTCTATGCAGGTGCGATTCCATAAAAACCTTCCCATTTTCCCTTTTCGTGTAGCTGTGACACCATAAAACATGCCTATTTTTCCATTCCACGCAGTTGCAACTCCGTAAAAATTGCCTACTTTTCCATTCCACATAGCTGCAACTCCACAAAACTTGCCTACTTTTCCAATCCACGCAACTGCAGCTCCATAAAAACTTCCCATTTTCTCGTTTCGTGCACCCGCAGCTCTGTAAAAATTGCCTTCTTTTCCATTCCACGCAGCTGCAACTCCGTAAAAACATTCCCATTTTTTTCCATTTCGTGTAGTTGCCACTTCGTAAAACACAGCTGTTTTTTTCCATTTCGTGCAGCTGTGACTCCGTAAAACTCACCTATTTTCACGTTCTGTGCATCTGCGACTCCGTAAAACTTTCCTATTTTTTGTTTGATGCAGCTGCGACTCCACCAATTTTAGCAAATTTCTCCTATATTTCTTAGCTACGAATCCTCTAGATTTATCCATAGAAGGGTTGCGAATCCTCTAGATTTGTCTGAAATTTCTGCCGCTCGTGATTTTGTTGATTCCGACTCACCTCACAACTTCAATTATGTTTTCGTAAAGGTTGAAAAGACAGTTTTTGGCTCATGGAAAGGAACATCATCACAACACGTGCCCAATTATGTTTAAAATTGATGGCAACATTTGACACACTGTATTATCTTGAGAAATCGTGGATCATCGCATAATTTATAAGGTACGGTTCCGATTATTTACATGATTAAGCATTAAGTATATTTGACCAAATTAATCGTGCTCACCTTTTCATATCTGTCATTATACCCACACTTCGTTAGCTATCCATCCATAGTATCTTATGGGTATTCGAGCTTATCTTACTGCCGTAAAATTTTTCCTAATTTGGGGCTAAATCTTACCAATGATTCCTCGCTTTTGACTGTCTTAACTTTCCTAATTTGCCGAACCCCAACATTAGTTATTCATTCATTACTCTATGCTATAACCTCTATTACTGGGCCTGTAAATTATTTAAATGATACTGGCATTCAGAAGGAATAGAACCATGGGTATCCCAACTAGAAATGAACCTACAAACATGCAGGAATTGCATAGAAATGCTGAGGTTTTTTCCATATTCGCAGCTGCTAGTTGGATTGAGTTTTTCCAATGATTAAGTGGCTTTCACTGAGAAACAGTTCTGCAGTTCACTTTGAATCTCATAGAAACCCATTCAGAGGTCAGGGGTTTATATATAGAATTTATCAAGGATATTGTAGTAGATGTCACGGGCCTTCCTCAAGTTGGAAGAGCCTGGTTTGGAATACGAGTTCAAAATGCTGCTGCAATGTAGGAGTTTCTGCTAGCCAGTGAGCAAGTCTTCCAAGCGAAAAGGGGGAAAGCTTTATAGCCACTACCTCATCCTTGGAATGAAGTGATGATATTCTTGAAGAAGTACATTACATGTGAAGGTAGATATCAAGCTATGTATTTCTATGAATTCCCTTTACTGTCTCATTTGCGCCATAGGGACTTACTCAATATCCCCTTTTATCTATTTAAAAACTTGCATCATATGGTGGTATTTTTGAAATCATACAAACACCTGTACTTGTCCATCACCCATCACAGCCTAATTAAATTGCTCATCTTAAGGGCCTTAGCTTAGAGAAACAAAACTTGGGAGAAATTCACTGGACAACCCCCAATAAACAAGGGACCTATAAATAAATTGCACTCTTGAGGGGTGTTCAAACACAAGAAGAAGAGGAGGCACCAGCCCAGTTGGGGGGAATGACAGAAGAGCAGGAGGATAGGAGTCCCTCCAATTTAGTTGGGGGGGGGAAGATGAGGCAGAATCAGATTGTCAGGAAGAAGGGGATGAGACAAAATCAGATAATCAAGAAGAAGGGGATGAGACAAAATCAGCTAATCAAGAAGAAGGGGATGAAACAAGATCCGATAACCAAAAATAAGAATCAAGTGAGGATGCAACAACAAACCCTACAGAAGGGATAGAGGATTTGGGAGCTCCATTAGCAGAAGCAAAAGATGGAGCAACATTCGATGCCATGACAAATGAAGTTGAAGTTGTAGGAGCTATGATAATAGAAGAAAATGTAGAGGTTTTCACCATTGAATATTCTCCAGGATGGATGGGAACTCTTATTGAGGAGGAAACAGAGATGGAAGAGACTAGAGAAGACACCATAATAAGAAACATTCCTTCTACATTAGCTGTAGAATTGGAAGCCCGTCTACCACAAAAGAAGAGAAGAATATCAAAGGAGGAAATGCATGCATCAAGGCCAGTGAGAAGAAGGAGAACCAAATCAGTCGCAATAGTAGAAGCAGTGTGGGAAAAATGGGCAAATATTGAAGCAAAAATCGAATTTCCCATCTTGAGACCTAAGGAAAATGGTGCCCCACAACAACCTGTTGCAGAGGAATCTCAAATTGAGGGACTTCTATTTGAAAATGGTTTGTTGAAGGAAGAGGTGCAAGCACTTCAGAAGGAGGTAGAAATATGGAAGGAAACATGTCAAAAACGGGTGGAAAGGAGATTGTACACACTTGTGGAAGCTATAGATCAGATTGAAGGATCACTTTTGGCTAAGGAAGGTGATGAATTAAAAAAGGTAGTTATACTTGAGTGTGGATAAATATTTAGTCAACCAGGATACAAAGTCATAGTGCATGCATTTGTGGAACAAAAACCCACACAGATAGTTGGAGAAGAGAAAGGAGCATCTGTGGGAGAAATGAGAGATAAAGAAGAACCAGAAGTGGAAAGGATCCCTGAGGTAGAGGTAAGGGAAGGTGATCAAGTTCAGGCCTAGCCATAGGGTGTTGTTACATAAGAACCAATAACCCTAGTAATGTTTGTTGAAGATGCTACTTAATTTTAAGTGAGTGAGCCAGAGGTTGAGAGAATCCCTGACCTAAACCTAGGAGTTCTTACTATGACCCCAGAACAATCTCAGGATACAGAATTGGTAGAGGGAGAACTTCAGCAACAAGAAAATTTTGAAGTTGATCAGGATGTTGTCACACAAGAACAAATATCCTCAGAAAACCTTGCTAAGACTCCCATTCAGCTAGGAGAAACTGATCTTGAGGTGGACATTGTTGGGATATGGGCAGACCCGAGGTTTCTACCATTAACTTCGCACCAACAAAAAGACCCACAGTGTTGGCGTTTTTGGTAACAACCTGCGAACAGGTTGCAATCTCACCCAAAACAGCTATGGGGTGCTGCAGAATCAGGTTTCTACAAGTAGAAGAGGGATATTACTGTAACTTTAGCCTTAACAAATAATAATCATACAATACAGAGCTTCGAATCGTACTTAAATAGCTTCGCAGTTAGATGAACAAATAGTTTCTTGCTTAACCCTTAACTGGGAATTCACAGTGAAGTTATTATTTAGCAGTTATCTTACTTTGTCAATTATCTACTTATCAATGCATAAAATGAAACCATAACAGAAACAACACAAAATAACCACAACACAAGATATAACATGGTTCACCCCCAGTGTAGGGGCAAAACTGCACTTTTATTTCACTTTTTCCAAAACAACAGTTCTAATCTGCGCACTCAGCAGTAGATCCGTCCTTCAAGTCTAACTGTGCACTCAGCTACAGTTCCTTTATTACAATCTCTAAGCTGTGCACTTAGCTACAATTCCTTTCCTTACAAAAACCCTCTGCGCACATAGCTGTAGAGGTCATCCACGCACACAGCTGGGACTTGACCTTAAAACCAAAAAATATATCTAAGTTCTTCGCATCATATGATCCTCATCTCATTAGATAATCTTGACATCTTTACATGAGTTCCTATTTATACAAGTGCACTATTACATAATCATGGGCTTATACCCAAAAATTATGGACAATTACAAAAAGAGGGCTTTGACTCAAACCCGACACCCCTAAGACTATTTTGACGGGTAACTCTGCTTTGCTCAAAAACCATGGAGTTACCACTTTTGAGGACCGTTAGGTCTGCGCCCCAACAAGCCCCTAAGACTCACCGGTGTCCTATCCCAGGACACTCTGCTGCTTGTCTAGTGGGAGAATCTTGTTGGCGAAGATAATAAACTACTTGTTGAGGCCGTGCATCATATCGTCGGTTGGTTGCTCCTTCTTTGCTATCGCCTTTTGCACTCTGTCGAGCTTTGTATCCATCTGCATTTCTGTAAGCATCATCTTTAGTCCTCTTGTTGTCTTTCTCCCTTATATGCTTGTCATCATCGTCATCCCTTCTGCTACTTCTACCACGGACGTAGCTTGTTTGATCCTTCATCCTTTCATCCTTAGCAGAATACCTATGTTCCCTATGTCCGTGTCTCATGCTACTGTCTTCCTTTGTAATATTTATGATGTTCATGGGAATCATTGGGCCTTCTAAATCTATCAGCGACCCCATCCCTCGAACTATCTCCCATTCATGTCCTATCAAACATTTGACCATCCACAACTTTGGGTCCTTAACAGATGGTACCCCTGGGATTGCATGTTAATGTACTTTTGCATAGGACAAACAGTTTCCTTCATTCTGCTGAGCCAGGAGGATACATCTCAGGATCCTCCAGAGTCTTTCCTGAGGGCTTGTGCCTTTCTTCATTCTGCCTAGAGTGAACTTCTGTCTTAAATTTCTTCCCGGTAGATCATGTCTGCATTGGCTGATTTAGTGCTGGGGGAGTTTCTTCGTGAGGTGGAGATGCAGGCGGGGTGCTCATAAGGTTCTGTAGACCTCTCTCCCTGAACTCTTGTAACAATTCCTGGACTTCACGATCGTTCGACATGGTCTTAAGTGTAAACTCAAGGAGATAATGCATGAGTCGCAGGCCTGTGTGGTTTCTTATTGCATCAAGGACACCAAATTTGATGGAGCGTCGGTAAATCCTTCCCACACGGCGCTAGATTTCCCAAAATCTCATCATTACAGGCAATGAATGTGGTTAAAGTGTCGGCCCCATCAAATCTGATTTTTCCCAATGGTTACATTTCAAGCTTCTACACACATTTCTTCTTTGGCACACCTACTGAATTCAGCTTTGTCATAATAAGGACCTTCGACATAATATAGACCTTCGACCTATCGTGACACCAGCTTTGACCCGCGACACAACCTTCGACACTTCATAATTTTTCCCCACAATTTGCCAATTGTCTCTGAGAACAGCTTTATTATAGTCTAGTACCCAATTTCAACTGTTGTTGGTACTTACACTCTTTTTTTTGGTATTACTTCTGATCAGGGGGTACAGGATTGTCCCTGTACTTCTTTAATCTACTTCCATTCACCATGGAGGGCAGAATTTCTCCATTTAATTTAGCTAACTGAACTACACCACCATCAGTAACTTTCTGGACTATGTATGGTCCTTTCCAATGTGTTTTTAACTTACCTGGAAACTTCATGAATTTACAGTCGTACAAGAGCACGAGATCACCAATCTGAAATTGCTTCTTCTTAATGTGTCTATCATGCCATGCTTTTTCTCTAGATTTCTGTACTTGCCACTGGAAACCTGCAATGAATATGTTTTCTTCAAGTTCTAGTATCTTTTCCAGCCTTTCTTTCAATATAGCTGGGTCATCCATCTCTGTGAAGGTAGATATTTTGAGGCTAGGAACAATGTACTCCATGGGCATAATTGCTTCTTGTCCATAGACTAGCCTAAAGGGTGTATGGCCCGTCAACTTCTTGCAGGTGGTTCTATAATCCCATAACACTACTGGAATTCTAAGATCCCAATCATTTCTGTTTACATTGCAAACCTTCGTCAGAGCGTGCTCAAGGATCTTGTTAAAGGCTTCGATAGTTCCATTTGCTTGAGGATGGTAGGCAGTACTCTTCTGATGATATACTTGAAATTCTTCAGTCAATGCTTCAATAGTATTATTTAGGAAATGTGCTCCTTGATCACTCATAAGAATTCTAGGGCACCCAAATATTGATAAGATATTATCAAAGATGAACTTCGCAGCTGTAGTAGCACTATAGTTCTTGACTGGTTGAGCTTCATCCCAATGAGTAAGGTAGTCAGTTGCTGTAATAATGTATCTTGCTCTGGATTTATTTGCAGGGGGATTGATAGGTCCAACAAAATCAATAGCCCACTTGTCAAATTCTTGTAGAGTTACCTATGGAACAAGAGGCATCTCATCCCTTTTGGATGGTTTGCCTATCCTCTGACAGATATTGTAGCTGTGGCAATACTCTCTTGCATCCTTATGAATCCTAGGCCACCACAATCCAGCTTTCAGAATCTTCTGAGCTATAGCTTTTCCTGCATAATGACCTCCTGCTGCTCCAGAATGTGCCTCAGCCAAGATTAATGGTTTTTCATGCTCTAAGACACATCTGCATAGTATTTCATCTGGTCCCATATTATATAGCTGTCCTGCTATCAAAGTAAAGTCAGCTACTCTAACCACCAACTGCTTCTTCTGCTGTGTTGTCATCTCAGCGGGTGCAATACCTGTAGACAAATATTGAACAATATCCTGAAAATAGTCATCAACCATCTAGATGACAAACAACTGGGCATCAGGAAGACCTTCGTCCAAACTAGTGGGCTCTTCTCCTGACTCGAGCCTTGACAAGTGGTCAGGCCCTAGGTTAAGTCTTCCAGGCTTAACTATGATCTCAAAGTCATATTCCTGAAACAAAATCAGCCATTTGCATATTCTTCCACCTAACATAGGCTTGTTAACCAAGTACTTCAAAGCAGAATGGTAAATGAACATTTTAAAATGAGATCCTAACAAATAATGTCGAAACTTCTGCAAGGCATAAACCATGGCTAGACCTTCTCGTTCTGTCGTAGTATATTTCTTTTCTATTGTGGACAATTTTCTACTTGCAAAAGCAATAGGGTGATCAATATTACCTTCGCCGGACTGAGCCAATACTATACCCAAAGCAATGGAGGATGCATCGACATGCACATGAAACTCCTTATTCCAGTCAGGGAATACTAAGATAGGGGTAGTTACCATATTTTATTTTAAGATATCCAAGCTTTCTTGACACTCAGGTGTCCACTCAAACTTAATATCTTTCTTCAATTTATTTTCCATAGGGGCTGTAATCTGAGTATATCCTTTAATGAATTTCCTGTAATAACCAGTATGACCAAGCGTAGTGCAAAGTTTCTTAACAGACATCGAAGGTGGCAAGTTCACAATAATGGCTATCTTCACAGGATCCATCATCAATTCTTTCTTACATACAATGTGACCTAGAAGAATTCCAAAAGGTGCACAAAAGATACACTTCTTCAGGTTCAATGAAATTTGATGCTGTCTACAGTTGTCCAGCATAAGTCTTAAACTAGCTATATGATCTTTTAGTAACCCAAAGATAGTCCAATCATCAATGTAAACTTCCAAGAATTTATGTATAAATTCCTTAAATGGAGATATGACTACTCTAGAAAACATAGCAGGTGCATTCTTCAATCCAAAGGGCATAACTGTATACTGGAAAGATCCCATTTCTGTAGCAAAGGTTGTTTTATGTCGATCCTCTGGAGCAATTCTGATCTGATGGTAACTTGAAAATCCATCAATGAAGGAATACACTTCTTAACCTCTAACATTGTCTAAAACTTCATCTGTAAAGGGAGTAGGAAAAGGATCATGTAAACATGCATCATTCAGCTTCCTCAAATCAACACAGATTCCGATTTCTCCCTTGGTCTTCTTTTCTTGTACCACCATAGGGCTTACCCATTCGGACTCTTCGACAGGTTCAATGATTCCTGCAGTGAGCATATTATCTAGCTCCATCCTGACTTTTTCTTTATACTTAGGGTTCAGCCTACAAGGGAACTGTTTTACAGGCTTCACATCAGGCTTCAAAGGGATTTTTATCACTCCTATATCACCAAGGATACCTTTCATTTCTGAGAACTTTGTCGAAAATAAGTCTTGATACTCATGGAGAAGTTGGGTCACTTTGCTCACCATTTCTTCATCCCAATCATCTCCAATGGTAGCATACTTAGGATTTTCTTCTGATCCAATATTTACTTGCCTTGTTTTCAAGGGCTGAGTCACTTCAGGTGCTTCGACTGCTGGTCCATGTACTTCGCAGTGTCCTTCTAACTTAGGAATGTTAATGTTGTGCGGGTCATCATCCTCGTCAATTGTGAGGTTATAGCATTCTACTGCATTGGCTTCTTGTTCCTTCCAATCAGGTTGGTACTTTGCTATTTCTTTATCATTAAACATCTTAGTATGGATCAACCTAATAGCTGCATCCAAAGCAGGACAAACCTAATTAATAGAAAATGTAAGCACAAAACTATCAACAAGACTATCCCAACTTACAATACCATGGCGAAGCTCAACCTCTTCATACCAGTTCTTTGCAACAGGTTCCAGAGTGTGCACAAACCTATGTACCCATTCTTCACAAGGTACATGCTTCCATGCTTCGTAACATTGCTCCAAATGTTCCTGAGGGCTAGTCTTACCATTAAATCTGCTTCGCACCTCCTGAGGTTGATCCATGAATTTCAGGCGAAGGGACTTTTGACAATCTTCCCAACTATGAATGTAATTTTTATGACCATTCCACCATCTAGCAGTTGTGGCTCTAAATACTGAATCTAGAGTCTCCATTTTCTATGAATCTGGTGCCTGCTCTGAGAATTGCAAAATAAAATCTTTGGGGTCTATCAAGCCATCAAAAATAGGTAAGACTCTTGTCTGTGAGCCAAGCCATTTGAGAGACTTGGTAATTATTGCACATCGATGTCCATGCAGTTCATAAAGTCTATTTTGCCAATTCTCTATGCCTTCTTCTGAATCACTCATGCAAGAACTGTCACACTTCCAGTCCATTATACCTTCAGGAGTAGGGTTAACATAGTCTTCTTCTTTAGCTGTGATGTTGTAGATATGATCCAAAACATTCTGATCTTCATCTTTGACTGGCTCTGTGTACCTTTCTCGTTGAGAAGGGTCCAAGGGTACTATGACTCTCAAGCCTTTTCCTTCAAAATTCATCTACCTATTCTTAAGGTTGATTACTGCAGAATTCTCTATTTCCCATTCAATTCCTAGCAAGGATGGATAGGGGTTGCTATCATCAATTATTTCAATGACTTCAAAATATGCTAAGGTACTTACTCCATCAATGTCTACTGGGACACTACGGAATCTTCCTAGGGGCACAATCCTCTACTGATTGGCTAATCTCAACTATATAGGAGACCATTCAAGGGTATGTTTTCCCATTTGTTCCCATGTTTGCTTAGTTAGGACATTTACTTCTGATCCCAGGTCTAAAATGATGTCAGTCATGCCATACTCTCCTATCTGAGCATGCAATCTCATTTCTCTTCCAGTTCTTCTAACTCTATTAACAGTTTTTTCTTTACTAGAGCTTCGCTAAGGTTTGCAAGAAGCAACAACTTTCTGTAACTCATTTAAATCATTTTGATTCCTTAAGAGCTTCATGCAACTCTGTAAAAATGATGACAGTGTACTTACTTTATCCATCGAAGCTTCTTGAGACTGTGATTGTTGTTGATGCTGTTGCGCAAGTTCTACTGATGTGCTCGGATCAGAAAAGTCTTTTTTGGTTCCATAAATGTTTCTTTTTCTCTTCCCACATCGAAGGTTGGAACTTTCTCTGGGGTCTTATGAACCCAAGCCTCATCAGGTTGTTTCTCCTTATTCTGCACTTGTGTCATAGCTCCACTCCTTGTAACAACATTAATGGTTGGGACAGGTCTTTGCTCTATGGAAATCATCTAAATATTATGAGTAGGAGCACCATTTATTTCTTGTATTTTAGCTATCAGATGTGGGCATTGCTCAATAACATGATCTACCGCTCTGCAATATCGGCATGTCGTAGTTGGGTTCCGACAGTCTCTAGCTAGATGTCCTGCTTGAATACAGTTATAGCACACAACCTTGCCTCAACCTCTTCCAGTCATACCACCACAACCACGACCTCCAAAAGTACTTCGACCTGATGTACTACCACGGTAACCATATCCATCATTGCCTTGTGCATCATTTTGTACCCTATAAGAATCATAGGTTCTCTCTCTCATAAGGTCAAAGCTGTGACATTCCTCTTCATTGTGTCCTACTGACTTACAGAACTTGAAATAAGGATTCTTGGGGACTTGAACATATCTCTGCAGCAGATAGCAGTCTTCAGGTCAATGTTGGTCAGTTGTTCTACAGATCTCACAATATAGAACATTAGGGTTAAATGGGTTTGGTGCACCAGTATTCAGGTAATTTCTTAACGCAGGACATTGTTCTTTGTCATGACCTTCTGTCCTACATCGTGTACACCAAACCTCTTCGTGAATATATTTCCCCTTCTTCATGTCGTGAAGCTCCAAAGCCATTTCTACCAACTGCGCTTGTATTTGGGCTATGCTAGAATTATCTTCGACGGGAGCTGTTTCAAGCTTCATAGCAATTTCCAAAGCCTCTTGCTGATCAGCAACCTTCTGTTGCATGAGTGGAGTTCTGATGTGAGGTAATAGGGCTGCAATGAACCATTCTTTATGCTGCGCTGGTCCAATAGTGAAACTAACTTGATCTAGCAAAACTTTGAACCTTTGATCAAAGTCCCAAACTGATTCACCTCGCCTCTGCTGAATCTCTTTCAGTTCAGTTATACACTGTGACTCTGATTTAGGCTTCTTGAACTCTTTGATCATTGCTGTTTTAATATCAACCAAGACATGGTTCTGAGTATTGGAAAACTTCATAAACTAGGTCAAATACTGGTCTCTGAAAGAAGTGACCAGCTGCGCTCTTCTTATATCTTGATCCATAATGTTCCTAGCAGTCCAAACAGCTTCGCATAAGAACCAAAACTATTATGGATCCTCTGATCTAGTTCCTTTGAAAATAGGGAGCTTGATATCATCAGTCATATGGGCCATTTTAGATCTAGGGGGGGAGGGAGGGGGAGGAGGAGGGTAACTTGTTGAGGTATACTGACCTGCGACAGGAATACTTTGGCTAGGGTTACTTTCAGACTGCGATGAGTTCTCAGGGGTAACAGATCTGCGCTGCGGAGTTATAGGAGGGTTTCTAACAGAAGGGGTTTCTTTAGATTCAGGGTCTTCTGGACTTAATGGAGTATACTCGGTATTTTGGCCTAGGGTATAGGATTCTAGGTTTCTCTTGCTTTGCAGCAAACCACTTTTCTCGTCGAAGTTACTTTCACTTCCAAACATAGGTTAGTAAAAATAAATCTAGCAATCTGATTCTATAAGCAATATGCCTTTCTCAGCCAAGAGCATTTTAATTCGCAGACTAAATGAATTTAGGTACTTACCGCTTGGTCCTTTGAAAAACTGTCTTTCAGCTTCGCTAAAAGAGGTACTTGTGTCGATGGCAAACGCTGTCACAAATGCTTCAAGGGTTTGTGTTGTCCAGAAATCAACAACTCATGATATCACGTTGTTGACTCTTTTCAATATGTTAATTCTTGCGGGGGTCCAGTCAGAAAACTAATCTTCCTTGAAGTTGTTCTTTCTTTCTGTCAACTTGGATAACCACTGGTGCAATTCTATGTGGATACTACCAAACAAAATTTCATGAATATCTGTAAAAATGTACCTTTGCAAGAAGTCGTTTGAGCTGGGATGAGGATCCTTATTTTCTTTCTCAGTAAATTTCAGATAAGTCTCTTCAATCCAATCACCGATTTCTTGTACTGAGGGCCTCGAAAACATAGCCCTTCAAGTACGACGTAGATCCCTCTTAAAGCAGATACTGAGTTCAACCGGCAACAGAACCAATTTGTTGGGCTATGGGTAGACCCGGGGTTTATACCATTAACTTCACACCAATAAAAATACCCACAGTGTTGGCCCTTTCGGCAACAACCTGTGAACAGGTTGCAGTCTCACCCGAAACAGCTATGGGGTGCCGCAGAATCAGGTTTCTGCAAGCAGAAGAGGGATATTACTATACCTTTAGCCTTAGCAAATAATAATCATACAATACAGAGCTTCAAATAGTACTTAAATATCTTCATAGTTAGATGAACAAAAATTTTCTTGCTTAACCCTTAACTGGAAATTCACAGCGAAGTTATTATTTAGCAGTTATCTTAATTTGTCAATTATCTACTTATCAATGCATAAAATCAAACCATAACAGAAACAACACAAAAGAACCACAACATAAGATATAATGTGGTTCACCCCCAGTGTAGGGGCTACGTCCACAAAACTGTGCTTTTATTTCACCTTTTCCAAAACAATAGTTCTAATCTATGCACTCAGCAGCAGATCCATCCTTTAAGTCTAACTGTGCACTCAGCTACAGTTCCTTTCTTACAATCTCTAAGCTGTGCACTTAGCTGCAGTTCCTTTCCTTACAAAAACCCTCTGCGCACACAGCTGCAGAGGTCGTCCATGCACACAGCTAGGACTTGACCTTAAAACCCAAAAATATATCTAACTTCTTCACATCATATGATCCTCATCTCATTAGATAATCTTGACATCTTTAGATGAGTGCCTATTTATACAAGTGCACTATTACAAAATCATGGTCTTATACCCAAAAATTATGGACAATTACAAAAAGAGGATTTTGACTCAACCCCGACACCCCTAAGACTATTTTGATGCGCAACTCCGCTTTGCTCAAAAACTGCGGAGTTACCACTTTTGAGGACCGTTAGTTCCGGGCCCCAACAGACATAATCCACTATGTGAAATTAGGAGAAGATGGTAGATGCATTCCCAACCATCAGGGACACTGAAGCATTTGGGGACCAGTCTCATCTATCTAGGGATACTAAAATAATCAAGGACCAGCCTAATCTCTCATGGGATATGGAAGTAACTCAAGAGCAACCCAAGTTTCCAAAGGATATGGAAGAGAACGAGCTATTACACAAGAACCAACATCTTTGCAGCCCCCTCTTGAAGCCGCAGCTGAGAATCAAGAAGTTCCAACTAGAACTTAAGAAGATATTGACGCTAGAACATAGGAAGATGTTGCCACACAAGAACCAACATCTTCACCACTGGCTGTTGAAGTTCACAAAAATAGGTTTCATGAAGGAGGTCATGTCATACAAGAACCAGCATCCTCAAAATTGATTGCAGAAGTACATTGGCAAGCAAAACTTGTTGAGCCACTGGTGGAAGAGGAAGTTGTTTCACTTCTGATCCAGAATAATGAGGCTGAAAAATTGGATAATAAGGTATGAACTCAATCTTCCCAAGAATTTTTCAATTTAGACTCTGATGAGGAGAAGGACGCAAGAGAGGAAAAGATTCAAGGTCTGATAGAAGAACTCTCACTGCTGAAAATAGAAGTAAGGAAATGGAAAAATGAGGTTGATAGATATCAGCAAGGAATGATTCCCATTGTTCAGCATAGGAATACTATCAATGATTTGAAGGAAAGATGGGAAGAAAGCTAATATTCCAGAATTATCATTGGGAAAAAGTACATAAAGAATTGAAGGAGTTGAGAAGTTCAAGTCCATGCAAAAGGAGAAATACCAACTATACGTTCTCTCCTGAGAATTGATGAGATCCAGAGCTCCATCTTCCTCTTATCCTATATTTTTATATGAACAATTCACTTGGTTTAAGATGAAGGAACTAAATTAAGTGAGACCTTTTGAAGTAGCATCTTCAGACCAGTTTTTGGAAACATTTATGAAAAGTAGCTTCACTGAGCAGAATCATTTGTGTGAGCTCTATTTACATGAAATGGTTTTCCCCTTGGGATGATATGCAAATCCTGCTCCACACCTAGGTGATGTCCAACTGAGGGCTTTTGCTTCTTTTGTCAGCAAGCATGTGTAATGGGAGGATTCATTTTAGACAATCTCTCACAATGAGGCTCACTATAATCTCTGGATTCGGTGTGAACCTCAATACCATCGACTTGTTCATAAACATCAAGCACAAAGGATTAAATGTCCTATCCATACTTAGTAGCTGGTCAAACTTCAAGAGTAAGTCATCTCCACTTGTGTTCGCCATATTTCCAGGAAACAACATTTGGATTTGGAGGGCAGTAAGCATAGGTGGAAGGCTTTTCATTCAACAATTAAGAAACGAGACCCTTATTGTTTCAATAATTTTAAACAGGCTCTCCCTAGGGTTGAAGGGTACATCGATTGTATGAGGAAATGTGAAGTTAACTGGTTGGGACTTAAATTTAACTTTCCGCATATTTGGTGGCCAGCAAAACAATATAGGTAATATTTTTCATTGACAAAAGCAGATGAAAGGCCACTGTTGGAAATATTGGGTTTCCCATAATGGATATCTAGATGGGACGGAGTCACCTGAATCCTCCTACAAATTTTCATCTCTCCATGAGTGAGGCACAGTTCAAGATTTTGATTCAGACTAATGGAGGTTGTTGCATGAGGACATGCAACAGAGTAGTTGGGGGGAGATGTTGGGTCCCAAAATTCCCCTTTTTAACCACATCCCTTATACCCTATTTGTCTTGTCTTATTCCATTTTGTGCACCAAACATACATTATTTCCTCACTTAAGCCCCGAATCTTCACAGGTATGATTATTTATTGTTTCATCTTATTAATGCTTATGATTGTTATAATTAGGACTTTGATTCTTGCATTATGCTAACTCGTTATGATTTCACAAAGATAGTGCAAGGTGTGAGAGATTACAGGTGTGGCAACCCGAGTGGGCCAGGGAGGATATGAGCATCCACTATCAGCTGTGACTTTCCAGTCCCATCTATACATGCAAATCCAACCAAGGTTCATCATTCCACGAAGGCTACGATAGACATAGATGCGAAATACATGGCTACAATAGACTAAGCTACAACAACGTGCCACTTCTTGAAGCTAGCTGCAATCATCCAGGCCATTCTTAATTGGTTATGTTATTGATTTACTGGCTTAGGCAATAGAATCTCCTACTTTCCTGCCTCTATTTCATTCCACTCACAACTGTAACAATGCATGTAATAGGGCATCCTGAAGATTGTAGATATTCATGGCTGCCCAATATTAGTGAGTGAAGGTTACGTTTGTTGATGTATATGTATAGGAAAGAATTTAGATCCAAGGGTTGGACAATATAATATTTTGTGTGTAAGCTGTAATAGAGACTATATCTTCCTTTCACCATTTTAATACAAGGAGCAGGATTCTTCAGATCTCTATGTTTACCTTGTGTTAGTCACGACGTCTTTGTTCAAAGGCTGGGTCACCTTCTCACAGACTTTGTCAAGTTAATTAGATGTGTTCTTGATTAAGTTGTGTGGTCTGGATGTTGCATTATATGCATTTTCTTCAATATCTGCAACATTCATGTTAATCATTATGTTTCCTTAAATACTCGTTATTTGCATTTCCTTTAAGCTGCAGCACTGTGGTGTGACAGTCGACTGTGTAGGTTAGCTTCTTTTATGCATGTGTGTGGTAGTTGTAATAGTCAATCTCTCCCTTACTTTCCTTTCAATTACTTGTCTTGCTCAGGTTTTCTAATTCAGGTAGACTATGGTTTAGAACTGTTAATTCAATTCATGTTATTTCTCATTTCTAGATTAGGGTTGGATTAGTTAGTCACAATGGATCTGCATATAGTCTGGTAAATTAGGATTTAACTTTCTGCAAAGTAATTCTAGATTTTTTTTTCAGGAATCATTTATTACTGGATTGAATTTGCAGGAAGTAATTGCAATTCTGAATTCTTAGATAGGTAGTTTAGATCAGTTTTGATTATGGGAGAAGTTTGAAAAAATAGATAAGTAGGACAGTTTATTTAGTCATCAACTACTTAGTGTTTATGCACATATAGTGTAAGTTATCTTTGAAATAAAAGAATTCCCTGGGTTAATAATTTATATTGAGCATTATGCATGATGGTTTTAATTAACTGGCATATAGAATGACCAACAATAATCAATACACAACCTGAGTGTACCATATTTCTTCTTCACAAACAGAACTGGTGCTCCCCAAGGAGACACACTTGGCCTGATATACTTCTTCTCCAACAACTCTTGCAGTTGCATCTTCAACTCTATCATTTATGGTGTACTCATCCTGTAGGGTGTCCTGGACACTGGTGTTGCTCCTAGCACAAGTTCGATTGTAAAATCAATGTCTCTTTTTCAAGGAAGCCTTGGAATCTCATCAGGAAACAAATCCCTAAATTCCTGTAACACATGAAAGTCCTCCAACCTAGGAGTTTCATTCTCTTTTGCCTCCAAAATATGAGATGCATACAACTGGAAACCTTTCCTACATAATTTATTCAACTGCAGGGCTGAAATATACCTCACAGAAATCACCTTTCGAATGCCTTTCACAATTCTCGGGTTCCCTTATTCATCCGTGCATTCAAAAGTCTTATTATAACAGTTAATATTTACTCGGTGAGCTTCTAACCAATCCATTCCGATGAGAACATCATAGGAACCAAGTGGTAGAACATTCATATCTACACAAGTGGCCAATCCATTCATAACCAATGGACATTTCTCTACCACTTTACTAACCTTTCTCTTGGTTTGTGTGGCTAGCTGGACTAACCAAGAATTCTTATGCTTTACTTTCCTAAAAGCACATATCTTCGTTATTTTAGGAGAAATGTAATTGTGAGTAGAACCAAGGTCAATCAAAATAGAAACAGATTGCTCAACAATCTTACCTACAACTTCAACCATAGTTGTCTGGTGATTTTCCTGGCAGTGATCCAGTGCCATGTAGATCTTAGGGATAGCCCATGCTACTTGACCCACTATCTCTACCTCTTGAAGGTTGTAAGATGGCCTTGCATTCTCATTCTCAAGTTGACAATTTCTGTGCATGTGGGGTCATCCACATTTCCAACACCAAAGAGGTTCTTTGTTCTATTGTGGGTCTTTTGGATTTTTTGCCATCAGTCAGGCTAGCTGCTTCTGAGCTTGTGATGGTTGCTTCTACTGATTACTGAAGTTAGAAGGTTTGAAAAAATTCTTCCTTTTATCTTTCCATGTATTCTGTTAATCGGGATTTCCCCTGCTTTGCTCATAGTAGTACTTAGCTTTCTTGATTGCCTCTTCCAGAGTTCTAGGCTCATAGAACTCAATTTTGTCCTTGAAGAACTAAGGAAATCCACTCAGAAAGAATTGGATCTTTACCTTTTCGTCCCTGATGTACATGACATACCTCAACAATTCCAAGAACTTGTTGTCATACTCCTCCATGGTCTGTTGTCCCAATATTAGCTCATGGAACTCCTTAATTTTATCATCATAATACCTGTTAGAGAGGTATTTATACTTGAAATACTTCTTGAACTACTTCCACTTAATCCTTCTTTCGCTGATCCTCTTTACCTGTTTGAGGTGCTCCCACAAAATGAATGCCCCCCATTTAGATTGAATATGGAAACCCCTGCCTTCATGTTTCCTGAATAGTCTTGAACTTGGAAATACTTCTTTATCCCAAGAATCCAAGCTTCAACTTCTTCTCCAATATTTACTTCACCATCAAATGTAGGAGGTTTATCCTTCTTCAATTCATCTCAAGAGTGATCCTTGTGGCACCTCTTTCTCTTGATTTTGCAAGAAGAAGAGCCCAAATCCCCTCTAGATTCTTCTAAGTCAGATGAACCACTAGAAGACCTTGGTATTCTTCTAGCACTGCTCTTACTACCTTCTGGTTTTTCTATACCATGGCCAGAGTCAATCTTTCTTTGCAAGTTGGTCAAACTTTGAAACATAGCAGCATTCAGCTGATGCTTCTTTTCCTAGGATTTAATCAAGATTCCCATGGTAGCTGCAATGTCTGGTAGAGTCCCTTGAAATATCCTTCCATTATAATCTATATAATCATTTTCAACTCTGGCATTTTCCCCCATAGCATCTCATGCACACTCGTAGGAATCCCCTGCATCATATCCGTCATGGGTTCTCATTGCTGAACCAAGTCTCACTTTACCAAATTGCACTACCTGGAACACTGCCTTGGAAAGTGGCTATGATTTTTAAAAATGTGTTAATGCATACAACTATTAGCCACATAACATTCAAATGGATTATACATTACTTACTTTTACTTGGAAAAATCATACATTGACAACTTTGTCAAAACATAAAATTTTGTGTCCCAAAGAATGACTATTTGAAGGGGATGACAGGGGTCAATGGGGATTCCCCCCTTATGGCTTCCCTATGCCACTTAAGGGAAGGTCGAGGGGATACCAAGCTATCACATCCTCAACCCTCTGACTGTCAAATAGGATGCGACTGAACATGCTAACTAAGAACCCAGGAAAAAACATGCCCCATGAACATAAACATGAAGGTAATATAAAATGCATGCTGGTAAAATCATACACATATTATACATATGTAGATATATAATTCACGTAAACATACAGTGGAAGAAAATGCATGGCATCATACATTCACAGCATATAAGCACTCATCATGTTCATTCATAAAATATTACAGTTGCAAGGACTTAAGCACAAGAATACTTATCTTCAGGAAAGTTTGTCTTGCAACTAGCTATGTCGCTACAACGTTCCACCCAACCATAGGCCAGTGTTCTCATCAATCTATCAACAGCACTACCACCCCCGAGATGGGAATGATTACACAAGGAGTAAGGGAAAACTAGCAAGATCACACATACCCAAGGATACACAACTCAGCCAATCCAACACGGTTGGGTTTATCAGGCCAAGGGTACACAACAATACATAGCCAAGCCAACAAAGTTGGGTTTATCAGGCTATTAGGAGATGGAAACGCTAGATGCTAAGCTAGTGGGCTCACTGAATATATAAGGACAAATACACTAGATCTATCCCGACTTCTAAGACATCTAGACACACCCATCACAAGGAATCGTACCCTTCTCTTCTACACAGTCCCTCAGGCCATGACTTCCCTTCCAGTGCTATTCAGGGGGTGTAGAGAAGAAAGCCATCCCTCTAGCCCTTCCCATGAGTCCCCTACACACACTAAGTTTATCAAGCATGCTCAGGCTCCAATTCCAATCCCAAACAGTCCATGGACCAACCACTATGCACACACAGCCAAACACAACAATTCACATCCCTGGGATTTACGGGAAACACCACAAAGAAAAACCAAATTGGGTAATACACAACTGAGACCAAGAAGAAAGACTCTAGATTTGTTCTTGTCCCTATCATGGCCAAAATGACTCACCAACAACCCAAAGCAACCCAAAATTCATGGGGAAACTAGCAGCAATCTCTCAGTTGCATGAGGATTCACCTACATAGACCCACAATCGTGAAGGGTAACTACACACAGAGCAATTCAGGGAAAGGAGAAATGAACCAGTCGTGAAGGAAAAACATGAATGCATGCTTGTAGAAGGAGAACCAAATGCTTTGTGTGAGTTTTGAATGACCTCCCACTCTTCCCACGTGGGGACTGAATGTGATCCCTCCATGGAGTATGCGTGACCACTACCGACCCCACGACTGCCCATGCATATGTTACCCAAGGGTAATAAATGCCCAACCAATTCTTTTAGAATTAAAAATGGTTGGTGGATGAGACAAGGAAGGGTGAGTAAGAAAAAACTGTTGGCTAATAGCTATATGGTTCACCACTCGACACTTGGTTGTTCCCCAATGGCCCCTAAGGGTTAGATATCCCCTTCCCCCTTAACCTTAGGAAATCATGCCCTTTTCATTATTGTTGCATCGACATAGCTGGTTGTGGGTCTTTAAATTAATTTTGCATATGCACATGGTGTCCAACATTATAACATGCCTAGCTACCAAAAAATACCATCAGCATCGCCGAAACATTATACGACAATCAATGGTGGGGAATTTTCCTATAGCTCCACACCATGATCCATTACAATATATACATCATATACACTTAATGCAAATGGGATCAAAAATGAGGTGTTACATCATTACTATCCTATGAGGAACGAGAACTAACTTTGGAGCAAACAAAGTAAAAATATATCACTCCTTTGCAAGGAAGGTGTTCTTCACTAACCCTAGTCTCTCTCTTAGCATTTCAGTCTTCCCCTATTCTAGGGGCTTAGTCAAAACATCTCCCACTAGCGAATTTGAAGGAACATACTCGAGATATTGCTCTTTTCTTAACTTAAACTTTATGGAAATGGTATCGAATGTATGTTCTTGGTGCAATTGTAAATATATGATTAGTCATTTTTTTTGAACTTGCAAAGCCATATATCCTCCTAACTAGTAGAAGGCCTGTCATGTACTTTTACTTTGTTGAACTTAATGTCATTGCTACTTGCTTCCATCTAAACCAATATATCATATCTAACCCCAAGTTGAAACAAAACCCTAAATTTCTATTCCTAACACTAGCATGACCTACCCAATTTGAATCCACAAGGCCATGCAACATCAACCTTACATGCCCAACATACCTCAAAGCATAATGAAATGTTCCTTTCAAGTAGTGAAGCACATACTTTTCCTTGGCTGAACCATGACGTGGATCAATGTATTTACCGTAGAGAAAATATTAGGTTGGGGATTCACTAGATATGTGAGGGAACCTATAAACTACTTGTAAACTAAAGGATCCACTAAATCTGAATCGTAATTCATATCCAACTTTATGTTTAGAACCATGGGAGTAGCTAGGTGCTTGTTGTTTGTCATTTGAAATTTCTTTTGAATCTTTACTATTTACTTCCCTTTACCAAGAATGACCTTATTTGCACTACATGAACTATAGATTATATATCATGTTCAAAAAATAGAAACAAATTCAAACATTCATTTCTTGGTAGAAATATTACACCTCTAAATTGGGAATCCAAGTTTCCAAGGAGGTTTTGGGTGCTCAAGGGATAAGTCAAGGTAGTTTACTTGCACAAGATTGTGAAGTATAAATAAGGGGTGTCCAAAACCTAGTTTTATGAATGTTGATGAGGTGGTTTTTGGTGAGAACTTGTCATGTAGAGTTTAGGAGAAAAAGAGTTGATTGATACAAAAATAAGATCAAGAGAAATAAAGGTAAAAGGTGAATATGAAAGGGTTCAAAAGAAGGTCAAGGTAGAAAAGGGTATGGTTATAAAGGCAAGGAAGAAAGGTCACAAGTGAGTAAATATCCTAAACTTGAAGAGGAAGTTGGCTATGGGAAAAGATGCCACCATGAACCAAGTGACTGATATGAGCAGTAAAAATATAACCGCTTGATTTTATGGGCTTGTACTTTATCCAAACAAGAAAATGAAACAATTAAATGTCATGTCCCCATCCCTTGACCCGGCGAAGAGGATGCGACCAACACCGCAATAACCGGGCAAACAGCCCCATGAACAGAAACAAGGATAAGTGCTGAATTAAAGGCTTAATCATAATGCATACTAGATAACCAGATGCAGGATAAGATTAATAATCCATCATCATATATGCACAATCACTCAATGCATAAATCTTCGATCATACAGTGGAAGCAAACATATACATAAAAAAACATTCACATGTTCATCATGATTCATAAAACATTAGGTTAATTGCAGAGATGAAATAACAGTAGTACTTATCTTTTGATGAATAATCCCGCAACTAGCTACATCGCTGCAATGTTCCACCCGACCATAGACCAGAGTGCTCATCAATATCTCAGCACACTGCCACCCCCAAGCTGGGCATGATTCCTCCAAGGATAAGGGTCAATGCAGGCTTACACATAGCCAAGGACACAATCAGCCAAACCAACACCGCTGGGTTTACTAGGCCTTCAACAATCGGCCAAGCCAGCACAGTCTGAAGACCAACCACTGCATACTGCAGCAAAACAAACCCTTCACAGCTCTGTGAAGAAGGCAAGTCAACCGGTGACAGTCCCAAATGAAAGGTGAGTCACAGCTCAAGCCCACAAGGAAACTCAGAGTTGTTATTGGCCCTAACGTGGCCAAAACAACTCACTGCAACCCAAAACCAGGGGAATAACAGTAGCCCAAACACACAATGGATGATGGTAGCAATTCACATCCCACAGTGAATAGTAAACAGCACTCCCAGCATAGCCATGGGAGACTCAGCCAACGACTGTGGTAATCAACAGCCACAACTCACAGTGCAAACATTGGCAGCTATACATAGCCCCAAACAATAGGGAAACTCATCCAATGAAACGTGGGGAAGATGACAGGTCTCGTCCCACAAAGAAATAGCAAAAAACTACACAGTCCGATAATGGAGAGAAATAGACTCTTGGTATGGACAAGAGGAGAACACAACCGCATACACAGCCACAATCGACATGGGGAAGATATACTTACCACCGAACTAATGTGAAACACACAGGCACACAGCCTATAACGTGAATGGCTCCTGCACCCAAAATCTTGAGTGACAGCCACGATTTCACCCGCTCCCTACATGAGGAAACTGATGCAGAACTCCTGTGCGTGAGGATAAAGGATGCGGCTAGCAAAATATGGGAACAACAGCTCACCAACAACAAAGAGAGCCCCTGACTGGTGCATGAGGAGAACAGAACCGACCTCCGTGTGAGAGTGAGAAGGCCAGGGAAGAATGGCGTCATGGAGAAGATGGAGGAATTGAATATAGTCATGGGTGGAGTAGGCGCATGGGCAAAGGCTGACAGCCTGCCACACCCACCACCATAACTGCCCCCCCCCCCCCCCCCCACAAACTCCCCCCCCCCCCCCCCAACAACAAAACCAAGATGTTAAAGAGACTGGTGAACAAGAAAGGTGGGAAACAAACAAAGTTGATAAAACATGGGTTTTTCTCCCATAGACTAAGGTTGGACAACCCCCCACCCCTTATCCTTTGGAATCATGCCCTTTTCATTCAATGTTGCGCTGTCGTAGCTGGTTGTGGTTTATTTTAATTTGATGTGTGTGTTTACATGATGCCACATTATAGTGTGCCGGCTAGCACGTTATACCATCGGTAACTATCCCTATTGCCAAAACATACACAACCAAATCGATGGTGGGGATTTTTCCTTGAGCTCCTCACCATGATTAATTTCATTATATACATCATGGAAATGGGGTCAAAACCGGGGTGTTACATTCCCCTCCCCCTTGGAATAACACAGTCCTCGGTGTTCCATTACATATATACAATACCTATACAATTGCACATCAAAATTTCAAAATTTTGCAAATCAATCCCACGTTCAATTATCTACGTTGAATGTTCACGACCAAGCCCCTCGGCTTCCATGGGCTTCTCCCGCTATTTCTCAGCTTCCAGCTCATCCCGAAGTCTTGGAACCTTGCGGCTATTGCCTTCATCATGTTCCCTCATTGGGCAGTCCCGTCGTAAATGATGTCCTCCGCATTTCCAGCATCTCACTGGTTGCTTCATCTTTATCTACTCAATTTCCTTTGAGTCTTCATGCTTGGACCGTTTCTTATCAGGTCGCTTGGACAATTTTCCCATTGCTGATCCACCTTCCTTTCCTTTGCTGATTGTTCCCAGAAGGCTTTTCACCTCCCTTTGCAAACCAATAGAGTCTTGCAAAATCTGGTGGTTCATTTCACTCTCCCTTTTTTGTAACTTGAGCATCTCCCCAAGATTCTCTTGGGTCTTGGCAATCAGTTGAAGGATACTTCCAGCTAAGTCCAACAACTTTTGATCTGCTGCCATGATCAATGTGCACCACCTGGTTTCACCTTTCTCACCTGTGAAATGCACCATAGAAATTTTATCAGACGAAGCATAATATAGACATTAAAGTCAGTCAGTTAATTACCCAATTGGCATGACAATCCAAGCCTCATCAAGGAGACTTTCATATTTTTCATTCCTTCCCTAATAGGCACACGAGCTCATTCATGTCCATTCTTGGGCAGGGAATTAACCATTCCAGCATTCACAATTTACTTTAAGCAAATACACACATTTCCTTTCAATCATACATGCATTAAACAATCCTTTGTTTTCGCAATGCATAAATGTATATGGATATATATAATCAAAAGGCAAGAGAGAGCAGTAAGAGTTTTTTTTTCCTCTTTATTTTGTTCCATCCTGGAACCCACACCATCACTGTGGCTTTTCATGCTCTCAGCCTCATTCACTTCACCGTGAAGGCTGGACCAATCCTTCTTGGTCATGACACTTAGTGTCTTTGGTCTATTCCAAACCTCTAAACCATGGAGTCTCTCCACATGGTTTGTCTCGGCTGCTAGGACTCCCCCGTCCTACTAGCACCTTTTCATTACCGCTCAACCCGAGCTTTCCAGGACAGTCACATGTCCACAGGCACCCCTAGGATGCTCTCATAGTCCTTGCTTCCAGCAATACCTATATCCAAACATTGAAGAGATTCACATGCTTAGCTTATTCTCACCAGTTTTATCTCTAAAAAAAGAGCTTAAAACATCATAACCAAATCATGTACACACGTATATTCATAAGCAAAATAATCCAATACTTATCTATATTGTGCCTTTCCTCGTTCGTCCACAGGATCCTGCTTCACATTGCAAGCCTTGGGATCGCCTATGGACTTAGATGTTAGGTCAGCGCGTCAGCTGCTCCACAACATCAAATATTTAATGTCCAGCCAGTACATTCTCATTGTCAATAGGGATTGGAACTTTACCATGACCATTTCTAGGTCTAGGATCTACTATGGATCCTCAGGCATATAATAGCCCAACATACACTTATACCAACATACACTTATATCAACAATAAGCCTTACTCTGCAACCCCTCACAACAACTAGTTACCATTTTACCTTTACCTTTTACCTTTACCTTTAGCTTGTCAACACAAGCAACACAAGCAATACAAGCAAACTCATCAGTGTTATTGCCCAAAAACTATAATCACATTTCTCATCATTCACTATCAAGTATTGAGACACCAGGAGTGCGTCCACTCCCTAGAGTGTAATCAATATTGAAAACCCTTTCATGACTCAACATCGAAAAAGTGTGCACTCTTCTCCGGTGTGTGCCATGTAGGCCCTATTCATACTCAAGCAATCGGTCATCATGGAAATAAAACCAAAACATGTTCTACATATGGAATTTAACAATTAAACATGCATATTCTTAGCAAGGGTTACATAACACTTATCCATTTGCCGTTGCAGTATGCCTTTGTTAAGGAGGAATGGAGGCTCCTTCCCTGAGTTAACAGTCCCTCAGTTTGCCATCCCAACTCCTTTTTACATTTCATATTCACACATGTCTTACCGACATAATTTATACCATCTCACTCATGTTACTACTGAACATGCAGTGCAGATGAGGCATTTCAAAATGTCCAATGACGTTTCACCCGAAACCCATTTCCAAGGGAAAAATTTCCCATGAAGTTTGGCTCTTGCAGGTCATCACACATGATCTTCCTGTGGTGTGTATCCCTGACACATTCATCAAATAGCCAAACAGTCAATCATTACATGATAATACAATCCAATTGATGGTTCCATAACCAAGTAATGACATTGGTAATCAAATTCAATAGAAATTTGCAATTCTGTCTACTACAGAAATTGACTGGTTTAATTGTGGGTTTCTTGTAAGTAGCACTACTATTCCCATTATAATTTTATGCTTACTATCATAACATGAATACCCACTTACCATGCGTCCCTCCTGACACAATCTCATACAAGCCAACAATGATTAGTAGTTGTCAGCAATTCTTAAATCCAAAATTCACAATTCAAACAACCAACTATTTTCACAACCATGAGAATCTTCTCATAAGGTTTGGCTCTTTCACATGGTAGATTTTGGCATTGGTCAGGGCCTTACCTCTCACTGCCATGCTCAAAATAATCTACCTGAAACTTGAGCTTCAATCAACTAAAGACAATCTTATGCAAGCCAATAGTGGTTAGTAGTTGTCAGCAGTTTCTTAAATCTGAAATTCATAATTCAATTTTAACAATCCATTATGCATACCAACTACTTTTACAACTATGAGACTCTTCTCATAAAGTTTGGTTCTTTCACATGGTAGATTCTGGCATTGGTTAGGGTCTTACCTCTCACTTCCATGCTTGAAATAATCTACCTGAAACATGAGCTTCAATCAACCAAACACTTGGTAAGTCTGGATGCATATAACCTTTTCATTGCCACAATCATCACTGAAGCATTTTCAGAATTTATAAAATTCAAACACTTCCAGCTGTTAGTCACATCAATATATACCAAAACTCATTTACTTGATACAATCATCATCATACTAACATTGCAAGTTATAGTCATATCATTCATGCAATTAAATGAAATGTTTAGATACTCCTTACTTCACAAGCATATCATTCATACCACCTTGCTCTTCCATAGAACATTTCTGGTAGCCAATTGATCATGACTATCCTGCATTCATAACAACCTTTGAAATGGTTCCTGAATTGTCATCAATTCATCATCTTGGTCATTAGTCATTCATAATATCACATGCACTCATCTCAATGCATTCATGCAATGCACCACAACATTTTCACCTATGCTTATGCAATTATTCACTCTCACCCTTCATATGCATACATCCAATGCATAAGTACAAGATTCATAAAATCTTCTTAATGCATGTCCATTCAACGCTACCTTGCATTGATTCAGAAATACTATGCACTCAACCTACCAGGCATAGCCTAACCATGTCCACTTTTATAGGATGCATTACTATAATCAATGTTATCAACATATACAGGCATGACACCGCTCTACATTCCACTATTCACATGGTATGAGGTCTCTTACCTTTACCAATCCATGGAATTTGTCATAAGCAAATTCTTACCTGCATGGGTCTTACTTACACCCTTGTCGTGACCAATCTGGTTGGTCCTTTGCAGGAGATTACAGAATTTAGCTCACCAACTTTTGCTATGGACTTGTTGCTTTATCCCTTTCTCCAGAGGGTTGCTAGTCACACTCATTAGCTTTAGCAACATATTCATCCGGGTCCATGTCATCGTTGGTTTTCCCACTAATGCCAACATCAAAGCAATGATTATCATTAGTGGTTCATACAAAACATATCCTCATGCATTTCATACATAAAACTCAGGAAATGTTGCTATAATCAGCAAGACAGGGTTTTAAGGAAACTTCCTTCTTCAAGTCTTTCGTCCTTTCATGGGACTACTCTTCTACACGGCAGCTGATTGAATTCCTAGTCCTTGCTACCCCTGGGCATGCAACTGTCCAGATTTGTCCCTTTGATAGCAGCAGCCATCATTATCACTTTGCTGCTTCATGCTCAGATTCTGGTCATTTATCCTTGTTCCCTACCA
Organism: Pseudotsuga menziesii; assembly: GCA_001517045.1. NCBI lineage: Eukaryota > Viridiplantae > Streptophyta > Pinopsida > Pinales > Pinaceae > Pseudotsuga > Pseudotsuga menziesii. Next base: position 799,079 of record LPNX010487204.1, read on the forward strand.
GATAAGCTTTCCAACGCCTATCCACATGCTTCATTCCGACCCCGGATGTGAAAACCACACCACTTCTAAGAATGAAGACTTTCACCAAGTCTCAAGCAAAACACACAATTGTATTTTGGTCCAGAGTGCTAACTTCAGCCACCTCATTTTCGATGCACCATTCATCTTTTATGGATTTTGGGTTTAACTAATTTTCCCAAAATCCACTGAAAATTCCTCCGAAAAACAATTGAATTTTCCTTTGTTCAATCGGGTTTCTTTCCCCGATTATTCTTCCACAGAATCGGCTCCTCTTCCCTTATCTCTTCCGCAGAATCGGCTCCTGGAACCACTAATTCTTCTGCAATGGTGGCTCTGGGAACCACTAAGTCTTCCGCAACGGTGGCTCGCGAAACAATTTCCCTTCCGATCGGCGGCTGTTTACTTGGAGCAATTTAAACTCCTCTACGGCGTCGAAGGTTTTCCTCATCGACTGGCTAATTACTTTGGCTTCCGCAATGGTGGCACACCAGAGACGAACTCCTTCCGATGGCTGCACTTTACTTAGAAAATTTTTTAAAACTTCTTGCGGCGTCGGCGATCGGAAGAATTTTCCATCGGGCGTCTAGTCGTTTAGACTTCCGCAATGGCAGACGCCCACTTCACAAACTCTTCCGCAACGGTGGAAGTTAACTTCACTAACTCTTTCGATGCGGAACACTTAGTCAAATTTTTTCATGGCTTTCTCCAAACTGTTTCGGCTTCGGCGGTCTTCATCATCGGAAGCCTTAAGGCTTTTGGCTTCTGTAACGATGGAAGTCCCTTCCGCTAATTCTGCCGCAACAGCGGAACACTTGGGAAAAAATTTTCCGTGGTTCTCTTCGACTATTCCGTCGGCATGCTTCCGCCTAGCTCTTCTGCTATGGTGGAAGTCAATTCCACTAAGTCTCCCGACTGTCCAACACTTAACCTAATTTCTTTTTGGAACTTCCCGCCTGTTGGCAATCGGATCATTACCACGTCGACGATCGGAGGACTTTCCCATTGGGTGCATAGTTACTTCGCCATCCACAACGGCGGAAGTCCATTCCACTAATTCTTCCTACAAACTTCAAATACTTAGGTGATTTTCAAAGTTTTCCCTCCAAACATCCTCCATCGGGCGTGCTTCTGCTAGCTCTTCTGCTACAGTGGAAGTCTGAACCACTAAGTGTTTCGACTATCAACACTTAGGCAATTTTCTTGAAGTTTGTTGTTGTTCTGCTAGACATAGAAGGTAATTCTACCTTCTATCACTGCATCCTTCATGGCCCATAGAGGCCCATTGTTGCAACCTTGAGCTTTGATACCACTCTGTCATGTCCCCATCCCTTGACCTAGCGAAGAGGACGTGACCAACACCGCAATAACCGGGAAAACAGCCCTATGAACAGAAACAAGGATAAGTGCTGAATTAAAGGCTTAATCATAATGCATACTAGATAACTAGATGCAGGCTAAGATGAATAATCCATCATCATATATGCACAATCACTCAATGCATAAATATTCGATCATACAGTGGAAGCAAACATATACATAAAACAGCATTCACTTGTTCATCATGATTCATAAAACAGTAGGTTAATTGTAGAGATGAAATAATAACAATACTTATCTTTTGATGAAGAATCCCATAACCAGCTATGTCGCTGCAATGTTCCACCCGACCATAGGCCAACGTGCTCATCAATCTCTCAACACACTGCCACCCCTAAGCTGGGCATGATTCCTCCAAGGATAAGGGTCAATGCAGGCTTACACATAGCCAGGGACACAATCAGCCAAACCAACACCGCTGGGTTTACCAGGCCTTCAACAATCGGCCAAGCCAGCACAGTCCAAAGACCAACCACTGCGTACTACAGCAAAACAAACCCTTCACACCTCTGTGAAGAAGGCAAGTCAACCGATGACAGTCCCAAATGAAAGGTGAGTCACAACTCAAGCCCACAAGGCAACTCAAAGTTGTTCTTGGCCCTAACATGGCCAAAACAACTCACTACAACCCAAAACCAGGGGAATAACAATAGCCCAAACACACAATGGATGATGGCAGCAATTCACAGCCCATAGTGAATAGTAAACAACACTCCCAGCATAGCCATGGGAGACTCAGCCAATGACTGTGGCAATCAACGACTGTGGCAATCAATAGCCACAACTCAAAGTGCAAACGTTGGTAGCTATAAACAGCCCCAAACAGCAAGGAAAATCAGCCAACGAAACATGGGGAAGATGAAAGCTCCTGTCCCACAAAGAAATAGCGGAAAACTACATAGTACGAAAATGGAGAGAAATAGACTCTCGGCATAGACAGGAGGAGAACACAACCGTAGACCACAGTTGACAGCATACACAGCCACAATCGACATGGGGAACATATACTTACCACCGAACTAATGTGAAACACACAGGAACACAGCCCAGAGCGTGAACGGCTCCTGCACCCAAAATCTTGAGTGACAGCCACAATTTCACCCGCTCTCTGCATGAGGAAACTGACTTAGAACTCCTGTGCGTGAGGATAAAGGATGTGGCTAGCAAAATATGGGAACAATATCCCACCAACAACAAAGAGATCCCCTGACTGGTGCGTGAGGAGAACAAAACCGACCTTCGCATGAGAGTGAGCAGGCCAAGGAAGAATGGCGTCGTGGAGAAGATGGAGGAATTGAATGCATTTGTGGGTTGAGTGGGTGCATGGGCAAAGGCTGACAGCTTGCCACACCCACCACCATAATTGCGTCAACTACCATCCATAACTGCCCCCCCCCCCCAACAACA